>CM038221.1:178609989-178760129 GCA_021442155.1 Cymbidium sinense | reverse complement strand
ACATTTCCATAACCAAAGAGATCTGATTAGCCATTCTTTAATTTCTCCTATTCCCATCAACCACCCGCACCTCTCGAGTAGCTGGATCCACCATCATATCCCCATCACTCCCTCCGCCACCACCATGGCTGTAACCTTCATCGCCCCTCACCTACAACCACCACCTGCTAAGATCACCACCTCTGATCCACCAAGCCTCCAGATACCCCACCACCACTGTGATAACTGTCGCATCCTCCTTTGCCTCAACCGCCAAATCTAAATTTAGTCTAGTTGATGATGATATTCCTGCCATCAAGGTTTTGTCCATTCTTATGGTTTAGGGTTTAGGATTTAGGGTTTGAGGTTTAGGGTTTTGGGTTTAGTTTAGTTTTGTGTGGTTTGTGGTTTAGGTTTAGGGTTTAGGGTTTAAGTTTAGGTTATGTTTAGGTTTGGGGTTTATGATAGATTTAGGTTTTGGGTTGGGTTTTAGTTTAGGGTTTAGTGGTAGGTTTAGGCAGGGAGTGCAGGTTTAGGGTTTAGGTGTTTAGAGGGTTTAGGGTTTAGGGTTGGAGGATTTAGGGTTTAGGTTTATAAGCAAGAGTTTAGTTATTTAGTTTTTTTTATTATCTGAGTTTATTTTGTTTTATTTTTATTTAGTTTTTCTTTTATTTTTAGTTTAGTCCATCCATTTTATATTTAAATTTTATCTTTAGGTTTATTTTATGTTGAGTTTATTTTATCTTTTGTTCTTTTATTTTATTGTTTAGGTTTAAGTTATTTATTTTAGGCTTTAGTTTTATTTTTATTTTTTTAGTTTAGGTTTTATTTATTTTAGGTTTATTTTAATTTAAGGTTAATTTTTAGTTTATTTTTATTTTATTTTAGTTTTAGTTTATTATAGTTTAGGTTTAGTTTATTTTAGGTTTAGGTTTATTTTATTTTTATTTTAACTTTATTTTGTTTATTTTAGTTTTAGGTTTTGTTTTATTATTTTTTTGGTTTCTTTAGGTTTTGGTTTATTTAGGTTAATGTTATTTTAGGGTCTTTATTTTATTTTATATTTATGTTTATTTTTATTTTATTTATGTTTTTTATTAGTTTTAGGTTTTATTTTATAGTTTAGGTTTTATTTATTTTTATTTTTTAGTTTAGGTTTATTTATTTTATTTAGTATTTTAGTTTTTATTTTATCTTTATTTTTAGTTTATTTTATTAAGTTTATTTTATTTTTTTATTTTATTTATTTTAGGTTTTAGGTTTATTTTATTTTATCTTTATTATTAAGTCTTTTATTTAGTTTTAGCTGTTTAGATTTTATCAGGTCTCAGATCAGGTCAGGTAGTTGGCCAGGGCTCATTAGGGTTTAAGCCCATGGCCCAGGGCCTAGGTAGGATCCAGGCCTAGTCCAGGTCCCAGGGCTAGGGTCAGTGGCTCAGCCTCATGGCTCATCTCTTTTGGGCTCAGGTAGCTGGGCCCAGATCTGATTCAGGCCTCTTTAGGCTGAGGCCCAGGGTCAGAGAGATCAGTGGCCCAGGTTTGGTGTCATTAGATCAGTGGCTTATTCCTTGTGGTTGGGGCTCAGCTTGGCTCAGGCCCAGGTAAGGCCTAGGCCTGTTTAGCTCAGCCTAGCTAGGGCCTAGGGCTTAGGCCTGGGGCCTAGGCTGTTAGGTTTCAGTTTGGTGGTTTTTTTTTTCATTTTTTATTTTTTATTTAAATAAACAGCAGATTTAGTTTTATTTAACTTATTTATTTATCTTATTTAGGTTTATTTTATTTTTTTATTTAGTCTATTTTATTTATTTTGGTTTATTTTATTTTAGTTTGTTTTGGTTTTAAATCTAGTTATTTTTATTTTTTTAGTTTATTTATTTTTATTTTATTCTTTTAGTTTAGGTTTTATTTTATTCTTTTAGGTTTAGTTTAATTTTTATTTTATTTTTAGTGTTTGGATTTTATTTTTGGTTTATTTAGATTTTATTTTTTAGTTTAATTTAGGTTTATTTTTATTTTATTTTATTTTATTTTAGTTTATTTATGTTTTGTTTATTTTAGGTTTTTAGGTTTTATTTATTTTAGTTTAGTTTAGTTTAGTTTAGGTTTAGTTTATTTTATTTATGTTTAGGTTTTTTTTAGTTTAGGTTTAGTTTAATTTTTATTTATTTTAGGTTTATTTTTCTAGTTTAGGTTTTATTTAGTTTTATTTTATTTTATTTTAAGTTTATTTTATTTTTTATTTTTTAGTTTTTTTTTATTTTTTTTTATTTAAGTTTATTTTATTTTATTTATTTAATTTAGGTTTTTATTTTATTTATTTTAGTTTTATTTTAATTTTATTTATTTTATTTTTTTAGGTTTAGGTTTATGTTCAATTTTTTTATTTTATTTTATTTTTTATTTTTTAGGTTTTATTTTATTATTTTATTTTATTTTTAGGTTTTATTTAGTTTTAGTTTGTGTTTTGGGTTTTTTTAGGTTTAGTGTTTTTTTATTTAGTTTTTTAGGGTTTAGTTAGAGTTAGGGTTACTTTGTTAGTTGTGGTTTTTTTTTTAATTTTTTAATTTTTATTTGGGTTTAACTTTTAGTTTAGAGTTTTAGTTTAGGATTAGGTTTTTAAGAGAGAACAAATCGATTTAACATTTCTTCTTTTTATTTCATCAACCAATTAACACACCAAGTTTTCTAAGACATAGTCAACATGATCAATGAGCACACATAGGAAATTAAAAAATCCTTGATAACTAGAATCCTCATTATTATTTTGAGCTGAGATCTTCTTCGCTTTCAGTTCCCATCCCACCCCTCTAGTAGCAGATCTACCATCACATCTGATCTCTCCCTTTGCCACCACCTATTTTTCAGATCTCCCCCTCCATAACCACATCGACCACCTCCATATCCAAAGACATCCAATCCCACCATCTTAGATAACCATCACCTCCGCTTTCACCAGCTAAATCTAGATTGAGCTTGGTTGATGATGTTCCTTTTCTACTCATTTGTGGTTGTTTAGTTTTCTAGGTTTTAGGTTTAGGCTATTTTTAATTTGTTTAGTTACTTTAGTGATTTGGGATTTGAGTTCCTATCCCAGGTTTAGAGGTTTAGGGCTCGAGGGCTCAGGGTTTTGTGGGTGGGTTTAGGCTCAGGGTCAGCCTGGGCCCAGTGGTTTTAGGGCTCAGGGTAGGGCCCAGGTCAGTGTGCCAGTCTAGTGTCAGTTTCTACTTGGCCTAAGCCTTGGCTAGCTTACAGCTTTACAGCTCCAAATAACCAAAGCAGTTATTAGTTATTTATATATCTTAGCTCAGGGTCTGGGTTGGCCCAATGGCTCAGCCTTAGGGCACATCTTAGTGGCTAGATCAGGGTAAGGTCAGTTTCCTGGGTAAGAGCCAGGATCAGTGGCTCAGTGGGTAGGCTCATTAGGCCTTAGGCATCTAGGCTCAGGAGTCATAGATTTTGTAGGTAGGGCCAGGTTTATTTATAGTCTGGAATAGTTTTATTCTTTTACCTAAGCAACAGTTTATTATTTAGCATTTAGTTTATTTTTTTATTTTATTAATTATTATCTTATCTATTTATTTTATTTAGTTTATTTTATTAGATTTATTTTAGTTTAGTTTTTACCATTTATTGGTTTAGTTAAGTTTATTTTAGTTGAGTTTTATTTTATTTATTTTTGGTTTAAGTTGATTTTCATTTATTTTAGGTTTAGTTTTTTAATAGGTTTATTTTTTATGTTTATTTTTAGTTTAGGTTTATTTTTAGTTTATTTTTTCTTTTATTTTAGTTTAGGTTTACTTATTTTATCATTTAGGTTTTATTTTTTAGTTTAGTTTTTTTGATATGTTTATTTTGGTTTTTTTAGTTTAGGGTTTAGATTTGGTTTTATTTATTTTAGGTTTATTTTTAAGTTTTAGTTTTATTTAATTTTTATTTTATTTAGTGTTGTGCCACTATCCTTCAAAATCTTTTATGGTGGGTACTCATAACACATTGCACACTTTAGAGTCAAAATTAAGAACGCATATTCCACCTTTTAGTAGTCAGTGTTGCATTTGATTGGTACAATCAACTAATTATTTGGTGAAGAGTTTTTTTGAGTTGGAGGACCTCATCAAGAGGTTTTAGCTCAATTGACCTAGAGACCTCATTGTAGAAATAGAAAGAATGAGTCCCTTTTGATTACATTCGGTAAACCCATGAAATGCAAACCACGTCCAACAACATGCCATTGAGATTTTTCTCAAGAATATTCATAAATCTTGAGAATAAATTATCTGAGTTCTGGAATTATAACCACCTGGAGTGGCCGCTAGCTAACTACTCCTACAATTTTAAAACCATGTAGTCCGGTCCTATGAATTACAAGATAGCTAGGGTAGTTATTTAATTAGAAATAGACAAAATTCCTAAACACACTACCTATAAACTAGAGCATGAGTGGTATGAGCATATGACTTATTCTATAGATGGAAAATCTTTTCAAATATTATTTCATTTTAGACACATCATTTTGATAGGCTTTAGGATTTCTTATACCTAAATGCATGTTGAAATAGGTTATGGGTCAAATTAGCTAGAAGAAGGTGTTTTCCACCACAAGGGATGCTCTTACGTCAACCATTCCTTTATCGTGCAAGGATGGAGATCCTTAATGTTCAAGAAAGAAAGAATATGCATGCATGATGTGAAACATACAACCATACACCTAAGGGGTTGTTTTAATTATCTTATTTATATTTAGGCTTTTATGATGAGGTTATGAGTTATTTAAAATTTAGTTATGAGTGATTAGTTGGGTAAAAGTTATTTTTATCCTAAGAGCCTAATTGTATCCAAACCACACATTAAAGCAGCAATCATTTAAGAAACTATGAAAAGCATGTCATCCTAATGCACAATATAAACATAACATCAAACAATTATATAAACTATCAAAAAGAATAAAAGGTCGCTGTCGTACCATCATACAACCAAGAGAAAAAGATGGGTAGAAGCTATACCCTTATACAACCTGAATATGAAAGAATAATTATAATTGTATTAAATGCTATGGGGTCTTCTTTCTTTATATATCTCCATTTTGATTTGGTTCCTTCTTTGATTTGGATGGTGCTTGCTTCAAAGGCATCAGCAGACAAAAGCCTTCGCCACCGTCATCCTAATATCTCATGGCACTAATCCTACCTACTACAAAAATTATATTTATGTGGGAAAAGTAAATATAACTCTAACTAAAATAGAGGTTAAAATATATATATATATATATATATATATATATATATATATATATATATACATATATATATCCAAGTAGTTATATTTATAATTTGGACTTTGCACCCTACACATGGATAATTAAGCCCACCTGTCTTAACTTGGATTATGCTTAAGGATTTAAGCAACCTGCAAAAAGGGCATTCACATTTATTTTTCAGCATCCCATAAGCATAATCCCCTACATAAAACATGATTAGGCTAATATTGGCCTATCATCTAGTCTATGAAGCATACACCCTAACTTCCAATTTAAACCAATACAGCATAAAACAAAACATACATCACATCATACACCATCGTAACTTAGAGCTAGAAGTGGT
This sequence comes from Cymbidium sinense, assembly GCA_021442155.1. Taxonomy (NCBI): domain Eukaryota; kingdom Viridiplantae; phylum Streptophyta; class Magnoliopsida; order Asparagales; family Orchidaceae; genus Cymbidium; species Cymbidium sinense. Next base: position 178,754,553 of record CM038221.1, on the reverse strand, counting down.
AACTTAATTTTAATGTGTGTATTAAGGCTTGTGTGGTAAGTCTTGTTAGGCATTAGTGTTGTATTTTCTAAGTGTAGAAGGATTCAATTTAACATGAAAGGTAGATTTCACTTGAAGTAGTTTAATTGATTTGAATTTTAATTTGTGTTCTCTTTTGTTTCATTTGATTACACTTAGCAACTAAGTGTTATAAAGAGAGAAAAAAGATTGCCCACTTTCATCCTACCTTAAGTCACTTTCTAAAGTATATTAATTTGATTTAGTTCTCTTTAGTTAATGGCTTGATTTAATTAATAAGTTTAGGTTCACTTTAAATAATCCTATTCAAAATGAAAAGCATCTTAAGATTAATTTAATTGAATTACTACTACATGAAATATATTAAATCATTTCTTTCATCAACATGTAACATGCATATGATTTAATCCTAAGTGTATATAGCAACATATTTAGACACTTAAATGATTAATGTATGTAGAATTTATATTTTATTTGATTGAATTATTTAAACATATTTTAATTTAAAACTTCATGAAAATTATTATAGAAAATGACATAAGAATGAAATTAAATAGGCATGTTTTGTTAAACTAGGGAAGTGAGGTAATCAAATGACCTCCTTGGAGCTAGCTAAAGCCTCATATTCTCGGATGTCTTGATAATATACCCATTTGCATTCAAACATATGTAAATTCATATACATGAACATAGGAAGTTCAAATCATATGGCTAATTAATTCAACCACTTAGTCAATTATGAATGCATGCAATTTTAATGTAAAATGGGATTTTCATTCACTAATCACATATACATATACATGTACAAAGATATGAAGTATGTGTCATTGTTGTTAAACCGGGGAAGGGTAATCAAATGACCTCCTTGGGGCTAACTAAAGCCTCAGATTCTGGGATGTCCATATATATACTTACTTTTCTGGACACACATGGATGTATACATAAATGAGGGAAAGAAAACCATGCAAAGATTGTATATTTTTGTTGATTGAATCATTTATATATGAATTAAAGCTCTATCCAAATTCTAATATTCAAATACATAAGAATGAAATCAAAGGGGTATGTCATTGTTAAACTGGAAGTGAGTAATTAAATGACCTCTTGGGGCTAGAAAACCCTCATGTTCCAGGATGTCCAAACTATATACCCACATGCATTTCTTATGTATTATGACAAGCATCATAACACATATTATTATTCATTTATAAGCTTTTGAAAAATATATTTGTATTTAATTGTGATAAACACATATATTAAATTAAATCAACACATGCAAGCATACATAAAAGAAATCCATTTTATTTTACTTGATTTTGAAAAGATGGATGCATGGATTCAAATGACATACCAAATTTAACATGATTGGAAAGATGACAATCAAATATAAGCTTGTGATTCATTTTGCCAAACTAGTTCTTAAGGACAATCAAATCAAATAAGATTATTTAAAGCAAACCAAAGCTTCTTTATTAATTAAGTTTTGATTTGATTTGATTTAAAGAGGAGAAGAGAAATCATCACTTATTTTTTAAACCCATTCCCACATTAGGATTTGATTTAATTTAAGGAAATGTAATTAAGTTGACTTTATGGGTTAATTAAGTTGAACCCTTAATTAGATGAATTAACCACCCTTACCTCTGTTACCTTAAAGTAATTAATTAAATAATTATGAGCCAACATGATATCCATGGAAAATAAACTTGCAATGATCATAGGAAATAAAAGGGCCTAATGCAATTGACTAATGATTAATAGTTAATTAGATTAAGGGACTTAATTAATTACTCTTATGGTTTTCCATATATGGACTAACCATAATTTCATTAACTCCTTTAGGTTATTAAACCCAAAGATCTACCCCATCATTTAATTAAGGTATGATTATGATTTCAATTTGATTAAGTGATTTAATTAATTAGTTAAATCTTAATTAATTTCATTTTAAAAGAATGAAATGAACTTAAGGAAAGGTCCAACCCTATTCCTTAGTTCACTTACTATTGAACAATTATTAAAAAATTTTATCAACCAATTTATTACTATCATGGGATTAATTAATCATTAACTTAAAAGAGTAGTTAAGGTTTAATTAGTCAATTTTCCTAATGATCAATAAATCCCAAGAAAATCATGGGAGGCAGAGGTCATCCCATTAAATTAAACAACAAAAATTTTGGATTAATTGCTAAGTAATTAAGGAGAGTAATTGCTAATAAATTTTGTAATTAAACCTAATTACTATTTAAAATTAGTTAAGATCATTTTTAATTAATGTTTTTAAATACCTTTAAAAGGATTATTTATTTCCATTTTTAATTTTCTATGATTTTTATGATTTAGAAGTTTACCATTAAAAATATTAATTAAGCCAAATTAAAGACTAATTATTTGGCACCACGCGGCACGGCGGGATGCTTTGCCCATCTTTCCATCTAAGATCGATGGCTTTGATTAATCCCATAGCTTAATAAGATTAAATCAGAACTATTGGATCAATCACCATCATCCATTTTGATCACGAATGGATGGTGCATGATCTAACATCACGCAGTGAGAGAATAATGGAGTCCATCCACCATTGCTCACTTGATCCGAAGCTTACCCAAGCTTGATCAACTCCAAAATGATCCCACACCTTCATGACATCAATCGAGGGGATCCAATGTCAATATCATGAGATGCAAGTTTTCTTTAAAAAGCTCCAACCCATTTTGCCTATTAGTTTTGGAAGCATACTCACGGAGCTCAAGGGAATCAATGAGGAAGATGATCTAGTGAGACAATCCCTGAGCAACAATTGATCAATTAATGTTCACTAAGGCCAAATTGATGATTTGGAGCTCAACTTTGATCAAAGTCCCACCTCTAGTGCTCAAGAAGCTTGGGAGATGATTTGATCTTGCTCAATGAGGCCTAGAAGGTGCAAAGTTAATTTGAGTTTGATGGAGAAATGGAAAGTTAGGTCAAAAATGGGAGTGTCCTATTGATGGACGAGAATGGCATTTTTTATCGAGAACGAGCTTGGGAGCATAGAATGGCTCATCTTGGGTAGGGCTGAGGAATGATTTTGTGTGTGTTTGAGTGGAAATGAGGGGTGTATACCCCTTCATCTTGATCAATGGTGGATTGGGTTTGGCTTCTAATGGCCGCTCAACCATGTGGAGGTGGCAAGGAGGAGGTGAGTTAGCTGCCTTGGCTAGTCAAGGTTGAGAGGTGCCAAGGAGGAATCATGGGTGTCCTATGAGTTTCAAATGCTCCAATGGGAGGGTGAGGTGATTTCACCATGGGTCATTTCATGCAACCACCTCAGAAATTGGGAAGTGTCCTAGTGCCTAGTGGACCATTTGGAGTACCAAGTGGCTAAGAAATGGAAATGACCACTTACATGGGTGATTTGTCTCATGTGATGCCCTTGACCCAAGGGTAGAATGATCATTTGGCATTGGATTTGATTTGGGCATATTTGAAATGAGCCAAAAGTGGGTTAGCCCAAATTTCAAGTCAATTGAGTTGATTTTAGTTTGGCTCAATTTGACTCATTTAGGTCAAATTGATTAGATTAAGTTGACCAATTGGTCAAATTGGGTCAAACCAAGGGTCAAGTTCATATGATCATTTGGGATGTTTTGGTTCAATTGGTTTGGTTTAGTTTGGCTTAGATTTGATTTTGGCTCATTTGAATTCATTTGGGTCAAATGAGTTGACCAATTTGATCAAATTGGCCAAATTTGGCTTGATGGTAGTTGGGTTTAGTTCCAATGAAGATGATTGTAGGTTTTGGTTTCAATTAAGATTTTGTTTTGATTTAGGCCAACTTGAACCTTTAGGTCAATTTGGGTAGTCAATTGGGTTCAATTGGGTCCATGGCTTTGGTCAAGTTCAACAATCAATTTGGAATGAACTTGAGCCATTATTTGCAATCAATTTGGTTTATATTTTGATTTGATTTAATTTGGTCTTTTAGGTCAATTTGGGTCAACTTGGGTCAAGAGGGCCAATTGGGTTTGGTTTGAATCAAGGGTCAAGTCATATTCAAATATTGATTTTGATTTGGTATGAATCATTGGTTTCAAGGATTTGGCTTAGTTACAATTTGCTAGTTTGGGTTCATATGGGTTAAGGGGTTGACTTGGTCAAATGACCAAGTTGACTTAGTTTGACAATTTGTGACAATTGATCAACCTAGTGATCAACAATCATGATGGGAGGTTTTGATGGGCTTGGTCAATATTGGTAGGATTAGACTTAGCTCAAATAGGTCAAATTGGCCACTTTGGGTCAAGTGGACCAATTGGGTTTAGTTGGTTTGATTTTGGGTTGAGTTTGATTTAGTTGAGTTTATATATGGATTTGAGATTGATATATAAATATAATTGCAATTGGTTCATTTGAACATTTCAAGTCAGGTTAAGTTTATTTTGACTTGGATTGATTTTGGTTTAGCTTGATGATTGTAGATTTCAATTATATTTATTAATATGATTGAAGGTATGATTGATTCATGAGAAAATCAATTGAATTTGGGTTTTGAAATGAAGGAATTTGGCTAAGTCCATGGAGTTGGGTCATGTGGCTTAAGTTTGGATTTTTATTTGGTTTGATTTAGTTTTGATGATTTAAATGTATATTTCATTTAAATTTGTGAAGATTATTGAAATAATGATTGATTTGTGAGAAAGTAAATTGAGTTTGACTTGATTTGGATTAAGATGGGGTAGGTCATATGGCTTAGGGTGGGTTTTGATTTAATTTGATTTAGTTTGATTTAGTTTTGATCATTTGAATATAAATTTGATTTATATTTAGGAACATGATTGAAGATATAAATTGATTATGAGATAATCAATTCATTTTGGATTGATTTGGATCATAATTTGGCTAAGTCCATGAAAAATATCTTATGGCTTAGGAAGGGTTTCAAGTTTACATTTGATCATGGGCTTCAATCATTTGGTTCTTGAATTTGGGTTTGGATTGGATTTGAATTTGATATTTGAATTGAACTTGAGGTTTGGTTTGAGAAGGTGGACATGGATTTGATTTGGTTGTGTAGGTGGATTATCCTAATCTCTAAGGCATAACCTAATCTTATGGTTAACCCTTGTAAGTCTTTAGGCTTAGTTAAGTGTTTACCTAATTGTTAGAAGTGTCTATGACTAGGGAAGTCTAAGAGACTCTTAGTCTAAGATGGAAAGATTGAATATGCACTCAAAGTGAGGTCAACAGCCAGGCTCCAGTTGCCTTGGAGATAGATGATTGGAACATCGAAGCTAAGTTTCACATTATAGACTCAAAAACAACTTTCAATGATTTTCTTGAGAGACCATGGATACATGAGAGCAACATAGTTCCATCCTCTCTACATCAGCATATGAAGTTTGTGAGAGATGGGATCGTCTACTATGTCAATGGAGATCTCAAGCCCTTTATAGTTCACAAGGTCAACATATATGACGATATGGCTTACTACCTCCCTCAAAATCAATAAGTCTATTCTCAACACAAAGTTTAAAAATAAAAAAAGAAAATGAAAATAAAAAAAAAGAAAAGAAAATGAAAAAGAAAATAAAATGGAGCAAAATAGACTTGGAGGAGGAAGTGGAGCCTGACATTAGATTCCACCCACAGTTCATTACTCCATTCAAATATGGGTAGGGACAACCCTCCACCATAGGAAAAAGCTAGTTCGAGGTAGGCCCTGGGTGGAAAACCTCTTTATTGGCCACCCAATAAGATATGTCCCAGCTACTGTGAGTACACCGCTATCTATATACTTAGAATCTAGTTCATGATGAGTCTTATATGGTTAACACATCATCCAACACTTCAGATTCCCTTGGAAGTGACACTTGAGCAGATAGATGAAGAGCTCCAAAGCAAAAAGCATGTGTATCCAAGTCTATATGTAAAATAAATAGTTAGAATTAGTTGAACCTTAGTCTAATCCCATTTTCTCTCAAAATGAGGTTTGGTAGTTAAGAAGCCCTAAGTCATCCATAGGTGTGAAGACTCAAAGGTTCTTTCTAGAGCATCATCCTCAAGTCAAGATTCATAAATATTTAATAGAATTACCTTTTGATTGGTACCCTTGTATTCATAATTTAAGAAAGGGTTAATCCCACATACTTGGTCAAAGCATAGTCAACTACTTCAAAGAATATGGAAGAACAAATGCAAAAGCTCTCAATCAAGACCAAGACTAGGATTATAAAGGGTCCAAATGATGATGATTAATGCTAGTCACCATGAATCATTTGGAATCGATAGTTATTTTCAAATCACATTAACTCATATGAGGAGCTTAGAAACGATGATCTAGATGATTTTGAAGTAAAAAAGATGCACCCTAGAGTTCAAGAAGAGATCAAGTCAACCATCGATGAGCTCATGGAAATCAACTTAGAACATCGCTTTGTTGAATGAAATTAAAACCAATAAATAAGTTAGCCTATTGACCGAGTTTAAGGACATTTTGCATGGAGTTATGAAGAGATGCCCGATTGGCCTATTACATAGCAATCCATAACTAGCAATAGCCTACCACCACCTATCAAGCAAGCTCCTAGACATATGCGTTAGACATAATAATAGGTCATTTCTAAAGTCAAAAAATTGACTGATGTTGGCTTCATCCAGGAAGAAAAATACCATACCTAGTTAGCCAACATCATCCTAGTTTAGAAAAAGAATGACCAAATTTACATATCTATTAATTTTAGGGATTTAAATAAGGCATGTTCAAAAGATAAATTTTCATTACCAATCTTGGAGCTGATGGTGACATTGCCTCATCTCATGTCTTATTTCATGGATGGCTCATCTAGATATAACCAAATAAAGATGGCCCCTAAAGATGAAAGAAACACTACTTTTAGAATCATCAAAATCTATTGCTATAAGGTCATGCCTTTCAACCTTAAAATGCTAGTGCTACATAAGCTATGACTCAATCTTCAATGAACTCATTCATCATCAAGTCGAGTGCTATGTCGATGATCTCATAGTTAAAAGTATAGAATAGGAAGACCATCTCTTTGACTTGAGAGTAGTTTTTGAACATATAAGATAATTGAACCTCAAAACCATGAAGTATGCATTCAGAGTAGCTTCAATTAAATTATTTGGGTTTATTGTCTGACACTAAGGAATTGAAATAGATCTGGAGAAGATCAAGGTGATATTAGAAATTCCACACCCTAAAAGTTTAACTTAACTCTGATCATTCCAAGGGAGGTTGGCGTATCTAAGATGCATTATATCCACCCTATTGGGAAGATGTTAACCATTCATTGCGCTTGTCAAAAAGGATGCCAAATTCAAGTGAGATGACAAGTGTGAGTATGCCTTCGAAGACATCAAGCATTACCTAATGACTCCGAGAAACCCTTATCCCCACAAGATGCTCAAACTTTACACTTATGTTAGATGACTCCTTAGTGCCTTGTTGGCCCAAGACAAAGGAAAGGAAAATGCACTCTACTACCTCATTCTTCTAATCCTTGAGGCTAATTATCCACCCATTGAAGAACAAGCTTTAATCTTGCATCCCAAAAGCTAAACCACTACATGCTTCTTCATAAGGTGAACTTAATCTCTATGACACAAGATAGTATCTCATGACATGATCATGCTATCAGTTGGCATGATGTTCCATGAACCTCATATTTGACATTACCTTCATACCCTTCATGCAAAAGAAGAAAGTGTGGATTTCTTAACAAAGACCACTCCCACTGACTCTCCACTTAGTGATGATCTCCATGAACAAATCATGAAATTTGGGGATACTAGCATTCACTTGGGAGATGTACTTTGATGTGCAGCTTCCTCTCAAAGAGGAGAAGAACCATAATCTACTATTCCAAGAAAGGTGGTAGAATAGTTCTCTTAACTCACGTGATGTAATGAGATTCTCAAATCATCTCCCCAATCCTTGCACCATGAAGCCAATATGAGGCTCGATTGCCTAGAGTTAGCCATTACTCTAAGCATCCATCAACATCTTTGGGATTCTCAAGTTATCAACCAAATCACTGGGTCCTAAGGTTATAAAGCCATGCTCCATCATTACCATAGTACCAACTTATTGGCCTAAATCCTGAGGTTACCATTTATAAGATTTCAAAGGAGAGACTAGTAGATGCTTTAGCCAAGCTTTCCAAGAGTTGAATGTAGGATGAGTCCATATCAATAAAGGTCAAAAATAGACAAGTCTTATCCCTTATTGATATATGAACTCATCAAAAAAGTACTCTTGAAGGAAAGGTTGCCAAGAATCATGAGGAGTTAGATTGGAGGCAACCATTCTTGGATTACTTAAATAAAGGAAAACTATCTTAAGTGAAGTCTGAAGCCCATCAAATGAAGCAGAGAGCACTTTCCTACACTCTTATGGATGGTGTCTTGTAATGGAAGTCTTTTGATCATATGTGGTTACATTATTTAGACAACCATGAAGCCCATAAGATTATGACCAAGGTACACTCAGGATTATGTGGAGCTAACTATCTCAGTTTGATGATGAAAGCCAAGATCAAGAGACTAGGATACTATTGGCTATCGATGATCAAAGATTGCATGAATACGGCTAGGCGATGCCACCACTGTCAAATACACGGTGTGGTCCTACACTAACCACCCAACATTCTACATCCTACATGGCCTTATCATCATTTTGAGTATTGGAGTACCAACATAGTGTGACTGATTGATCCTTCTTCTTTCAAGGGTCATCATTTCATCTTAGCTGTTATTGACTACTTTTCCAAATGGGCGAAGGCGATTCCACTTAGAGAGGTCACAACTCAGCATGTGCCCTAATTTTTTAAGGAACGATATCGTATATAGGTTTGAGTGCCTCGATGAATTATATTTGATAATGGTACGCATTCAAGAGCACCGAGATCAATACACAACATAAATTGGAGATATTCTATCATCAACTACCAAGGGAAACAAGTTAGGAGAAGCCTTCAACAAACTCTCATCCAAATACTAAAGAAAGTACTTGACAATAATAAGTGATAGTGGCATGAGTGCTTAGTTGAAGCTTGTAGGCCTACCACACCACATATAGAACTCCAACTGCCTACCTTTCAATGGGTTCAAGCCTTTCTATCATTAGAAGTCCAACTCCCATCACTAAGGATAGCTATGGGTAGCAAGATCACAATAGAACATAACACCAATTTGTGGTTAGAAGAGCTTAATGGTTTGGAGGAGAGACACCTATGGGCATGCTAAAATCTCAAGTTGTACAAAGCTAAAATGATTAAAGCTCACAACAAGTTGGTCAATCCTAGAGCTTTTCAAGTATGAGAGCTTATTTTAGTTCTAAAGAGATCGATTGTTGCCTATTGTAAGATGGGAGGTAAGTTTGAACCCACTTGGGAAGGCCCTTTTACCATAGAGATGGCCTACCAAGGAGGATCTTATTAGCTTATTAATCATAAGGGAGAGTGCCCAATACATCAAATCAATGAAATATTATTTAGGAAATATTATAAATCATGTTTGAAAATTATTATCATCCATTAAAATTCCATTTTGAATTCAATCTCTTCCATGTTGAAAGTATTCTTGTTTGTGAATATGCCATGATGTGTTTAGGTAGGTGTAAGGAACTGAGTGGCATCCTATCCTTCATTGACATACACAAACACAAACTACACAATAAACATATAAAATATAAAAAAACACATCCTTATCTCCACTGAGTGAATAACACCCCCAAAGGGCACTCACTCAAGAGTCGCTTAGGTCGAGACATGCAACCTTGCTAGTGTGTCACCCTAGTGGTCTTCTCTTTTGGAGATGTAAGTTTGCTATGCTTTTTCCTTGTCCACTACACAATCGAGAGTTGTTAGTTAGTTTTATTGTGTGGGTAAGCTACCCTCATGTTGGTTTCATTTAAGAGATGTTACTCTGCACTTTCTTCTTGGATTAGCCTTTGTTCACTAATTGGTTCAAGTATATTTGAGGTTTAGATAAGTCTATAGGGTCTTCTTGCTTCAAGTCTAGTTCTTCCTGTGGATCCCCGCACTAGTAGTCGATATGTCCCACTGATAGATCATGATCCGCTCCACTTGGAAAGTTATAAGCAACATGCTTTCTTTCCATTTGATTGTGTACACCCATGGGCACCTTTGTTGGTTCATATGCTGGATACACCACTCATACATTCTATGGATACACCAGGTTGGTTCTCGATCTTAGATACACCATCATGTAATACTCTTTCTCCTTAAGTTGGCCACACCTATAGTTTCCTGTGGCTTAGATAATGCCCAAGCACCTTCCCTAATTATATTTTGTATCATCCTATACCCATTTACACACCCAAGTTATATCGATTGAAAGTTTCCTTCCTAGTAACCACCTTATGGTTGGAGAATCCATCAAGTGGATGTGAAAATTCTCCTTAGTCTAGCAAATCTAAGATAGGTCGACCCCTTCTAGGATCCTACAATAATGGTCAAACAAACATATAAACAAAATATATACTATAGGAGGACACTCTAGGTATTTCAAGGTGTATCATATCTTAAGGTCAGAAAACTCTTATAGAATCAGAGAACTGAGTTGATATAAGTCTAGTGGCATTATTAGTTTTGATTTGTTATGCTATTATATTGTTCCTAGAAGATGTAAGTTCGCATTTCTTCCTAGCACAATGCACACCAAATTACAGTTGGCTGTTTACCCCATGGTAGTGACTATCCCTTGGATTTGTAAATAAGATGACAAGTTTGATAGACCCTTAGGGGTCCATTGCACCATGTCTAGGGTTTAGTGGGTTTGTTTAGTTTTAGGTTTAGATTTAGTTTATTTTAGGTTTTTTTAAATTAAGTAAAATTTAGTTTTAGTTTATTTTTTTTTATTTATTTTAGATTTTATATTTATTTATTTTGTTTTATTATTTATTTTATTTTAGTTTATTTATTTTAGTTTAAGTTTATTTATTTTAGTTTATTTTAGTTTAGTTTATTTATTTATTTTTTATTTAGTTTTATTTTTATTTATTTTTTTTAGGTTTTTATTATTTTTTTTAGGTTTAGTTTTTTTTATTTTTTTAGGTTTAGGTTTTAGGTTTTATTTAGGTTTATTTTAGGTTTTATTTTAGTTTAGGTTTTAAGTTTATTTTTTAGTTTATTTTATTTATTTAGTTTAGGTTTAGTTTATTTTAGGTTTAGTTGGTTTTATATATTTTATTTTAGTTTATTATTTTTTATTTTATTTTTAGTTTATTTTTTTTTTTAGTATTTAGTTTATTTTATTTATTTAGTTTATTTTTTTTTTTTATTTTTATTATTTATTTTTATTTTATTTATTATTTATTAGGTTTATTTTTTTAGTTAGGTTTATTTTATTATTTTATTTTATTACATTTAGATTTTTAGTTATTTTATTATATTATTATTTATTTATATTATATATTTTTATTATTATTATCATTTATTAGATTTATTTTTTTTTTTATTTAGAAGTTAGAGTTTTATTTATTTAGTTCAGTGGTTTATAGGTGTTATATTTTATTTTGGTTTTAGGGCTTATTTTTTTATTTTAAATTAAGGTAGTTTATTTTAGTTTTATTTTATTTTATTTTGTTTATTTTATTTTTTTTATTTATTTTTTATTTTATTTTATTATTTTATTTTTATTTATTTTATTTATTTTAATTTATTTTTTTTTTATTTTATTTTAGGTTTATTTTTATTTATTTTAGTTTTATTTTTATTTTTATTTTTGTTTATTTATTTCTTTTATTTATTTTATTTTATTTTAGTTATTTTGTTTATTTTATTTATTTTATTTTAGTTAGTTAGTTTTATTTTTATTTTATTTATTTATTTTATAGTTTATTTTATTTTAGGTTTTTTAGGTTTATTTTATTTTATTTTTTTTTTTTATTTATTTTATTTTATTTATTATTTTTTAGTTTATTTATATTTTATTTTATTTTATTTTATTTTATTTATTTATTTAGTTTATTTTATATATTTAGGTTTTATTTTTATTTTTAGTTTATTATTTTATTTTATTTTATTTATTTATTTTATTAGGTTTAGTATATATTTTTATTTTTATTTATTTTATATTTTATAGGTTTATTTTTTATTTTTATTTTATTTTTTTATTTTAGTTTATTTATTTTTTTTATATTTTAGGTTTATATTTTATTTATATTTTATTTTATTATATTATTTATTTTATATTTTATAAGTTTTATTTATTTATAGGTTTATTTATATTTATTATTTTTAGGTTTTATATTTATTTAGTATTTTATTTATATTTATTTTATTTATTTTTTTAGTTTTATTTTATTTATTTTTAGTTTAGTTTTGGTTTTTATTCATTTTATTTTAGTTTTTTATTTTATTTTTGTTTTAGGTTTTATATTTTAGTTTATATTTTATTTTATTTTATTTATTTATTTTGGTTTTATTTTTTTTTTAATTTTATTTTATTTTATTTAGTTTAGGTTTTAATGTTTTTAGGGATTAGGGTTGAGGTTAGTAGGTTGAGGGTTTAGGTTTGGGTTTAGGTTTGGGGTTTGTGGTTTGGTTTAGTTTTGGTTTAAATTTTTAGGGTTAGTTTTTAGGTTTAGGTTTTTTTTTTTTAATAGAACAAATTAAAATTAAATCATTTTTTTTTCTTTTGATTTCAACCATTAACACACAAGTTTTCTAAGACAGTATGACATAAAAAATGAACTCATAGAGCAAAGCAAAAATCCTAGATAACTTGAATCATCTCTACTATAAAGGCATAGTTCCATAAGTAGCAGATCGATCTTTCTTCGCTTTCTAGTTCCCATCATAACCACTCTCTCGAGTAACGGATCCACCATCATATCCCCACCCTGCCACCACCATGGTTGTAACCCCATCGCTCCTCCCGCCTCCATAACCACCATCCTCCCACCACCTCCATATCCATCAAGACCTCTAGATCCCCACACCACCAGGATAACCTCCACCTTGCCTCCACGCCAGATTAGACCCTTGTGAGTGATGTTCCATCGGTTCACTTTTAGCTAGGTTGTTTAGGGTTAGTTTAGGTTTTATGGTGGGTTTAAGGTTTATGAGGTTTTAGGTTTAGTGTTTAGGGTTTAGGGTTTAAATTTTTGTTGGGTTTAGGTTTAGTTTTAGGGTTTAGATTTAGGATTTAGGGTTTAGGTTTAGGTTTTTTATTAAATTAAAATCAATTAGTTTAGATTTGTTTATTTATTTATTTATTTTATTTATTTTAGTATATTTTATTTTTTTTATTTTTTTAGGTTTATTTTTATTTTATTTATTATTTTAATTTATTTTAAGTTTATTTTATTTTATTTAGGTTTTTATTTTAGTTATTTTTTTAGGAGGTTTAGGTTTATGTTTATTTTTTTTTATTTTATTTTTTTTATTTTATTTTTTAGGTTTTATTTTTATTTTTTAGGTTTTAGTTTTGTGGTTATATTTTTAGGTTTTATTTTTGTTTAGTTTAGTTTATTTTATTATTTATTGGTTTAGGTTTTTTTATTGATTTTATTTTAGGTTTTATGCTTTTTTTTTAATTTATATTTTAGGTTTTATTTAGTTTTTTATTTTATTTCATTTTAGGTTTATTTTATTTTATTGTTTGTTTAGTTTTTATTTTATTTAAGTTTTTTATTTTTAGGTTGATTTTATTTTTTTAGTTTAGTTTAGGTTTTTATTAATTTTATTTTAGTTTAGTTTTTATTTTGTATTTTATATTATTTTTAGGTTTAGGTTTAGGTTTAAGTTTAGGTTTTTATTTTATTTTATTTTTTATTTTATTTATGTTTAGTTTTCTTATTTAATTTATTTTTAGGTTTTATTTAGTTTAAGTTTAAGTTTTTAGGTTTTTAGGTTTTAGGGATTAAGGTTTATGGTTTATGGTTTAGGGTTTGTGGTTTAGGGTTTAAGGTTTAGGGTTGTAGGTTTTAAGATTTTGGGTTTAGGGTTTAGGTTTAGGTTTTGGGTTTGGGTTTATGGTTTATATTTTGTGTTTTATGGTTTGATTTAGGTTTATAGGTTTAGGTTTAGGGTTTAGGTTTAGGTTTATATAGTTTAGGGTTTAGATTTTGGTTTTTTTTAATAGAGAAAAAATTTAGATTCAACATATTTCTTCTTTCAATTTCATCAACCAAGTAACACACCAAGTTTTCTAAGACAAACGATGGCATAGATAAAAAATGAGCATAGAAAATAAAATTAGATAACTAGAACCATCTCTTGTAAACACAATTATAAATAAGTCGATCGCTTCTTTCAAGTTTCCATCATAACCACTCGATCTCTAGTAGGATCCACCATCATATCCTGATCCTCCGCCGCCACCATGGTTGTAACCTCCATCACTCCTCCTACCTCCATAACCATCACTATTCTAACCACCACCTCCATATCCACCAGTACATCCAAATCCCCCACCATCACTTTAACTCCACCTTCACCCTATGGGATATGAGCCTTGTTGATGGTGATGTTCCTTCCATCAAAGTTCTGCCAATTCTTTTGGTTTAGGTTTAGGTTGAGGTTTATTAGGTTTTGTTTTAGTTATTTTTTTAATTTATTTATTTACTTTTAGGTTTGGTTTAGGTGTGGTTAGGTTTAGGGTTTAAGGTTTTTTAGAGTAGTTTAGGATTTAGGTGGTTTTTTAGGCTTTGGGGTTTGAGTTTAGTTTTAGGTTTAGGTTTAGTAGGTAGGTTGTAGGTTTAGGTTGCAGTAGGGAGAGTTTAGTTTTAGAGAGGGTTAATTTAGGGTTTGGATTGATTGGGGTTTTTTTAAATCAAGCAAACCAAGTTTAGGTTTATTTAGTACAGATTTTTATCTTAGTTTATTTTAATCCTTTATTAGTATACTTTAGTTTATTTATTTATAGGTTTTATCTTATTTATAGTCATTTTTATGAGCCTTTATTTATTAGGCTCAGTTTTAAAGTGGTAAGTGAGATTAGGGCTCAGTAGAGTGGTAGGTTTGTGGTAGAGAAGGTTTAGGTTAGTGGATATGTTAGCTCATGGCATAGGCTCAGTGGCCTGGTTGTGGCTCAGGGTCTTTAGTTTACTCAGTGGTAGCAGGTTTAGGTTTTAGGAGGTGGTAGTTGGGGTCAGTAGTTTAGGCCTGGTCAGAGTAGGTCAGTTTATAAGTTTAAGGATTTGTGATTAGATTAGGGTTTAAAAAAAATCAAAAGATTGGGATCATTTAGTTACTAGTTTATTTATTTATTTAGTATATATTTATTTAGCATATTTTTATTTTATTTAGTTTATTTATTTTAGTTTATTAAGTATTTAAGTATTTAATTGAGTTTTATTTATTTTGGGCCTCTATAGGTGTGGGCCCAGGGGAGTTTAGAGGGCTCAGGTCAGGAGTGGTGTGGTCAGGTTTAGGGGCCTGGGTTTAGGTTTTAGGTTTGGTTTGTAGGGGAGGGTTTAGGTAGGGCTTTAGTTTGGGTTTAGGTTTAGGGCCTAGCTCAGGTTAGTTTTTTTATTTAGGATTTAGTGCTCAGGTTTAGGGTATGTTAGCTCATTAGTTATATATTAAAAGCAAACCAAAGGTTTAGTTTTTAGTTTATTTTAGTAGTAGTTATTTGGTTTTTAAATTAAGCAAACCCAGATTTAGGTTTATTTAGTTTATTTTTATTTATTTTAGTTTATTTTATTTTGTTTTATTTATGTTTAATTTTTATTTATTTATTTATTTTATTTGTTTAGTTTTGTTTTATTTTAATTTTTAAGTTTAGCTTTTAGGTTTATTTTTAGTTGAGTTTTATTTTTATTTTATTTTTTAGATTTTATTTATTTTTTATTTAGTTTTAGTTTTTATTTTATTTTTTTTTAGGTTTTAGTTTTAGGTTTATTTTAGTTTTATTTTAAGGTTTAGGTTTATTTTAGTTTATTTTTATTTATTTAGTTTAGTTTAGTTTAGTTTATTTTATCTTTAGGTTTATTTTTAGTTTATTTTAGGTTTATGTTTAGGTTTTATTTATTTTAGTTTAGTTTATTTTAGTTTAGGTTTAGGTTTATTTTATTTTGTTTATTTTATTTTTTTTAGGTTTGGTTTTTTAGTTTATTTTAGGTTTTATTTTTTTTATTTTTAGGTTTTATTTTATCTTCTTTATTTTTAGTTTAGGTTTTTTATTTATTTTTATTTTAGGTTTATTTTAGTTTATTTTATTTTTATCTTAGGTTTAGTTTTATTTTATTTAGGTTTTTTATTCTTAGGTTTATTTTATTTTATTTATATTTAGTTTTTATTTATTTTATTTTAGTTTAGTTTTTATTATTATTTTTATTTTATTTGTCTGTTTAGTTTAGGTTTAGGTTTTAGTTTAGCTTTTCATTTTATTTTAGTTATTTTATTTTATTTAAGTTTAGGTTTTTTTATTTAATTTATTTTTAGGTTTTATTTAGTTTAGGTTTAGGTTTTTAGGTTTTAAGGGTTTAGGATTTACGATTTAGGGTTTAGGGTTCACAGTTTAGGGTTTAGGGTTTAGGGTTGTAGATTTTAGTGATTAGGATTAATGGTTTATGGTTTAGGGTTTTAAGGTTTAAGATTTAGGGGTTAAGATTTAGGGTTTTGGGGTTTAGGGTTTAGCATTTAGGAGTTTTTTAGGAAAATTAGGGAATTTTATTGCCACAAAGAAAAAGTACAAAATCCTTAGAGGGTGTAAATCTTAAGCTAATGCTCAAAGAGCTACAATAAATCCTAAAGAGATAAACCCACAAACAATTACAATAATGAAGGAAAGAAAGCAAAAAAAAAAAACCAAAAATCAATAAAGAAAATCCATATGAAAAAGAACTTCATTTGGTCCGTCGATACCAAAGAAGATCCACCTAAGACTCTCCCAACCTATAAAAGAAATTTGCAACATACATTTGAGAGGATGAGTACTATTAAGCAAGCATAAAAAGTAAGAGCAAATAAAAGGAGTATAGTAAAAAAAGGCTCAGGCTCAATTACAATCATCTCAATGAGCTACACTATATGGAAGCATCCAAACTTCAGTATAAGGGTTACAATTATATATAGTGCTACCAGCCAAAAGAAAAAAAGAGTGGGAAACATCAATGCCATCATAGCAAGCATACCTCATGTAGGCCATCATCCAAAGTCTATCATCCAGCAAGGCTACAAAATCCTCCAAACAATAAACATAACAGGCAACTACCAAGCCACCAGAACAACCAAGCCCAATAAAGTAGATAATTAACCAACCATGAGGGATAACAGCAATACAACAAAAGCACCACTAAAGCCACCACCAAAAAGGATTAACCAAATCAAAAGGTGCAAGCATCATGACAAGTGTAACAACACAAACCAGAGACAAACAAGAGCAAAAATAAAAAAAAAAACACAAGTGCTCATATCCACCACCAACAAAGCAGAAAAAAGAGCCAGTAAAAACACCCAACCTATCTAGGAGGGGCAAGGTCACATCAAATAGGAAAAAGTCACCAATAAGAGAAAAAAACAAAGGGAGGAAACTAGAAATATATCAAAGAAAGAATCAAGAAGTTCCCAAACAAAAGGAGGAAAAGCCAAAATAGCCACCCCTCCAACCAACCCAACCAACTAATACAACCAACCAAACCAACTAGCCAACATATACTCCAAGCCAACCACCATAGTAGCAAAAGACCCAAGTCATTGTAAAGACCAACAACAGTCATCAAGCGAAAATCACCCAAGATAGTCAAGGAAAGGGTAGAAGCAAATAGCAGTCACCAAACCCAACCATGGCAAAAAAAATCCAATCTAGGTATGTAGAATAGCAAGCCAAGGACAAAAAGGTACAAACCCTAGTAAGATAAATTACAAGCCAACCAACAACTAACAACCCCAAAATAGCCTTCAACCAACCAATCCAGAACAATACCCAAACCTAAAGCCGCTACAGCCAAGAGAGGAAGGCCAATACCTAAGGAGGTCAAAACCATAACCAAAAGGAACAAAACAAAATTAGCAAAACCAACCACCAAGCCCCAATCAACAAAATAGAGAAAAAATAGCCAACCAACAACCTCCACCATGCCAAAATAAAGCCAAAGATAAACCACCAACCCCTGATCAATCACCAAAAAATGAAAACATAGCAAAGCCACCATCCAACCTCAACCAGCCAAACCGCCAACCAACCCAACTACCAACAAAGCCAATAACAACCACAAGATAGCTAACTTCAGGTTAGCAAGCAGCCCAAAAAAGAGGCCAAACACATACAGGAAGAAATACCTACAACAACCATAGCCACAACCCAAAAGGAGGATATAAAATTGCCAAAGAAAAATTATGGTAAACACCAAGCCTGACAGATAGAATTCACCAAGCTAAAAAAGCTAAAAAACCCAGGCTACTTACAATAACCACCAAGTAGCAAAAATCAAGCCAATCCAAAAGTAAGAGATCAAAACATAACCAAAGCCAAAGAGAGAAAATAAGTAGATAACCACAACCCAAAGAGTTTAACAAGGGGCAACCAAAAGCAAAAGATCATCAAAAACTAACAGCAAAACTAAGCCAAGAATTTATAATTTAAGATAAGGCAATCTAGTATTATCCAGATTAACCAAACCTCTTAATAGTTTAGGCAAAGTTTGGTTGTCAAATAAAGTGAACTTAGTTAAGTTGGCACCAAAGTTAGCCAAGTAATCAACATAAACATTACCTTTATGAAGGATGTGGGAAATTTTAAAACAAACTTGAAAATAAGATTTTTAATATGATTAAGAAGATAAAATAATTCAGCATTCCCATTTCTAGTGGAATTAAGTATGTCAAGAAGCAAGAGAGCATCAACTTGAATTCAATTGAGGAAACTATTCAAACAAATTTCAATAGTTTATTAACATTTATAAGCTCAAAAAAATAATAATAGAACATGCTTTGAGGATTGGCAAAAGCACAAATGATCCTTTAGAATCCCTAAGGATACCACTACAACCATATTTATTGGAAGCAACATAACCAGCAGTATTCACTTTAATCAAATTGTCTTTAGGTTTGATCGAATGGATAATCCTAGCACTTTTATAAGAGTCAAACTCAGGCAGAATGATACCCAATTTTTTAGCCACAATTTTATAATATCTAAAATGAATATTACTAATTAGATTGGCATTAAAAAGAGCATGAATTTTTTTCTTTAGTTCTAGCCAAGATCCTTTTATGGTTCATAGAAATAGCATGATATTTAGCATCATTTCTATCCATCCGATGAACCATAAGGGTAGCAATTAAAACTTTGATATAACCTTTCTCGTATTTTTGAAATAGACTTCAAGAAGTTGATATAAAGAAAGAGAACTAAAATAGTTGGTATTAAATAAATCATCATACCAAAACCAAAATTTAGAAGCAATAGAACCATTGATAAAACATGATTTACATTTCCAATATGAAAGCAACAATAGCACTTTGAAGGTAAGTAAAACCCTTTTGTCTAGAGCAAAGAGTCCAGAGGAATAAAGTTATTCAAAATCCTCTAAGCTAAAATCAATTAGGAAATGGGAATGATATTGTTCCAATGTTGTATAAAACATTAGAGCGGTTCTATTTATCTCTAATAAAATTCCAAACCACTTTAAGAACTAAGCCTCCATTATAAGAAAGCTTAAAAAGAATTTGGTCAGGTTTGTTAGAATAAATGGGGATATTTCTAAGGTTATCAAAAAGAGAAAGAGGGATATAATTCTCAAGTTTTCTTTTATTCCAATTATTATTAAGCAAAAAAGAATTAACTTTGATCGCAACAGTAGAGTGGGTAGATAAAAGGGTGTCAATAGAGTCGTTGCTAATCCAACTATCTTGCCAACAAAAAAAAGAACCTGACTGAATACCCCAAGATATTAGTGATTCGACAACCCATTTAATGGAGCAAAGCATTTTCCAAACCGGAGAGTCACCAACTTTAAAAGCACAGTTAAGGGGGTTTTTACCTTGGAAATATTTTTCCATCATAAAATTAGCCCAAAGGCTATCATTCTTTCTAAAATTCCACCATAGCTTATGATAGAAGGTAATGATAGCTTCATGAATAGGCTTGTAACCAAGAGCACCTTCTCCCAAAGGACCACAACTTTTATGCCAAGATGTCCAATGCATTCTTTTGGAAGAATTATTGGAGCCCCAAAAGAATTTGTTAAAAAATGATCAATTCTGATATGTGTAGCATTAGTGGGATAATAGTTTGAATCAAATAAAGAGGCATTTAGTTAAGAGTGCTTTTAAGAATAGTGAGCTTACTACCAAAGGAAAGTAAATGGAATTCCCAAACATAAATTTTATTTGAACATTTTCTAAATTAACTCAGCAAAGAGATGGGAACATTTTGGGCCTATAAAGAGCGGAGCACCCAAGTACTTAAGAGGTAAGTGTTGATGTTTAAAATTAGTGATATGCAAGATTTGATTGATTTTATTATTGGAGATACTAGAGAAAGTGATAAAATAGATTTTGTTATCATTTATAGAAAGGCCACTTTCTCTACCAAATTTATTCAAAAATAAAAATAAACTAAAAAATAAACCTTAATCTAAACCTAAACTTAAAAAATAAACTAAAGTAAAAACCTAAATTAAAATAAATAAACTAAACTAAATAAAAATTAAAATAAGCCTAAATAAAATAATATAAACTAAATAAACTAAATAAACCTAAACTTAACAGTTTACTTAATTTAAAAAAAAATAAAAAAATAAAAATATTTTAAAAAAATTTCGTGACCCTAAAACTAAACTTAAACCCTAAACCCTGAACCTTAAACCCTATACCTTAAACCCTAAACCCGAAACCTAAACCCTTAACCCAAAACCCTAAATACTAAACCCTAAACCCTAAAACCTGCAATCATAAACCTTAAAACCTACAACCCTAAACCCTAAACCATAAACTCAAACACCAAACCCTAAACCCTAAACCCTAAATCCTAAACCATGAACCATAAATCCTAAATCCTAAACCCTAAACCCTAAAAACCCTAAGCCCTAAAACCCTAAACACTAAACCCTAAACCCTAAAACTTAAACTATAAACTCTAAGCCCTAACCCTAAACCCTAAACCCTAAACTCTAAACCCCAAATCCTAAACCTTAATCCCAAAATCCTAAACCCTAAACCCAAAACCTAAACCCAACATTATTATTCAGCATCTTCTCTTAAGGAAATTTATGGAGTATATTTTTATTGTAAATTCGACTATTTCTTCCATTTTGGTGAGCTTGATTGACATTCGGCTTCTCATGTCATGCATCGCTATTGATCATGGTTACAATTTTTACTTCTCCATGGGGAAATCTTGATAATCGGACTGCTCCCACTAAGGATTCTGGTTCTTTGGGGGTTTTTAGCATAAATCAATCACTAGCTTTGAAATCATTCAAGGATACCCTAAAATCATAAACCCTAAATCCAAAACCCTAAACCCTAAACCCTTAAACCTACAACCCTAAACCCTTAACCCTAAACCCTAACCCTAAAACCTAAAAACCAAAACCTAAACAAAAAAAAAAATCAAAAAAACAAAATAAACAGAAAAACCTAAACCTAAATAAAATAAAAAATAAAATAAACTAATATCCTAAACTAAAACCTAAACTTAAACCAAAACTTAAAAATAAAATATATAAAAAATAAAAATTAATCAAAAATAAAATAAATAAAAACCTAAAATAAACTAAGAAATAAAATAAACCTAAAAATAGAAAACCTAAATAAAATAAAAACTAAATGTAAAATAAAAATAAAATAAACTTAAAATAAAATGAAAATAAAAACTAAATAAAAACCTAAACCTAAAAATAAAACCTAAAACTAAAAAAGAAATAAAACCTAAACCATAAACTAAAAAATAAAAAAAAAACCTAAAATAAATAAAATAATACAAACCTAAACCTAAAATAAAATAAACTAAACAAAACTAAATAAGACATAAACCTAAACCTAAAAGAAACAAACCTAAACCCTAAACTATATAAAATAAAATAAATTAAAAATAAACATAAAACTAAAACCTAAAAATGAACCTAAAATAAAAACCTAAAACCTAAACCATAAAAAAAAATTAAAAACCTAATCCCAAACATAAAAAATAAAATAAAACCTAAACTTGAAAAATAAAATAAAAATAAATCTAATCTAAAAAATAAACATAATCCTGAACCTAAACCTAAGAAAATAAACTAAACTAAAACCTATATAAAAATAAATAAGCCTAAAATAAATAAACTAAACTAAATAAAAATTAAAAATAAACCTAAATAAAAATAAAAAATAAAATAAACTAAAATAAATTTAAAATAAACTAAATAAACCAAAACCCTAAACACTAAACACTAAACCCTGAACCTACAACCCTAAACATACAACTCTAAATTCTAAAACATAAACCTTAAACCTTAAATAAAAAAAATAAAAATAAAATAAAATAAAACCTTAACCTTGAATCCTAAACCCTAAAACTTAACCTAAACCATAAACCCTAAATCGTAAACCTACAATCCTAAACCCTAAAACCCTAAACCCTAAACCCTAAACCTAAACCCTAAACCCTAAACCATAAATCCTAAACCCAAAATCCAAAAACTGAGCCATAAACTCTAGGCCACAAAACCTAAACAGACTAAACCTGAGCCCAAACCCAAAAAGCTAAAAACCTAAGCCTAAACTAAATAAGATCTTAAAAAAACTAAATTAGAATAAAATAAAAAAAAAAAATTAAAATAAAAACATAAACTAAAATCTAAACCTAAACCTAAACCTAAACTTAAAAAGAAAATAAAATAAAAAATAAAAACTAAACTAAAATGAATAAATAAAAACTTAAATTAAACTATAAATTAAAAAAACTTAAAATAAGAACTAAACCTAAAATAAAAATAAAATAAACCTAGAATAAAATAAAATAAAAAATAAATATAAACCTAAATAAAAATAAGCCTAAATAAAAAATAAAAATAAAATAAACTAAATAAAAACTTAAACCTTGGTTTTGCTTAATTTAAAATAAATAAAATAAACCCTAAACCTAAAACTAACCTAAACCACCCTAAATAAACCATAAACCCTTAACCTAAACCCTAAAACCTAAACCTTAAACCCTAAACTGAAGCTTAAAGCCCAAACCCTAAAATAACACTAACCTTCCACTAACCCCACCCCAGCCTAAACCTAACCCTAAACCCTAAACCATAACCCTAACCCTAACCTAACCCTAAACCCTAAACACTATCCCTAACCCTAAACCCTAAACCTCCTCCTATATTTTCCTTCCTCTCTTGGCTGCAACAGCTTTGGGTTTGGGTATTGTTCTAGATTGGCTGGATGAAGGCAATTTTGTGGTTATTAGTTGGCCTAGGGTGCTGGTGGCTTAGTTGAGTGCCTTTATTGTTGTTGTTCTTATTGGTTGTCTTATAGTTTGTCTTGCTGGGCTTTATACCTTTTTTTGTCTTTAGTTGGTTGTTCTACTTACCTAGATTGGATTTTCTTTTGTCTTGGTTGGGTTTGGTGACTGTAGTCTGCTTCTACCCTTTCCCTGGCTATCTTGGGTGATTTTGGCTTGATGATTGCTGTTGGTCTTTACACTAACTTGGGTTTTCTGCTGTTATGGTGGTTGGCTAGGAGAATTTGTTGGCTGGCTAGTTTGATTGGTTGTATTGGCTGGATTAGTTGGAGGGGTGGCTATTTTGGCCAATTTTTTTTACTCCTTTGGTGATTATTTTGGGAACCTTCTGGTGTTCTTTTTTTTACTTGTATTTCTGATTTCCTCCTGCTTTATTTTTTCTCTCTTGGCTACAATTGATCCCCTTTTCTATTTGGGTGCAACCTTGCTGCCCACCCCTTTTGTAGTTATGTTGGGTGTTTTTACTGGATCTTTTTTCAGGTTTGTTGGTGGAGGATATGAGCACTTTTTTTTTCTTTTTTACTCTTGTTTATCTCTGGTGTGTATTGTTACCCTGTCATGATGCTTGCTCCTTTGGATTTTGTTATTCCTTTTTGGTGGTGGCTTTGGTGGTGCTCCTACTATATTGCTACTATCCCGATGGTTGGTTGATTATCTGCCTTATTAGGCTTGGTTGTTCTCGTGGCTTGGTGGTTGGAAATTATGTTTGTTGTTTCGAGGATTTTGCAGCCTTGCTAGATGATGGACTTTGGTTGATGGGCTAAATGAGGTTTGTTGGCTATGATGGCTTTGATGTTTCCCAGTCTTTCTTCTTTTGGTTGGTAGCGCTATATGTAATTGTAACCCATCTCCTGAAGTTTGGCTGCTTACATATATTGTTGCTCCTTGAGATGATTGTAATTAAGCTTGAGCCTTTTCTTTACTTTACTCTTTTTGTTTGTTCTTACTTTCTATGCTGCCTTAATTGTACTCATCCTTTCAAAAGTATGTTGCAGATTTCTTTTATAGGTAAAGGGAGTATTGCAGGTGGATCTTGCTGGTATTAGAAGGACCAAATGATGTTTGCTACTGCTCACATGGATTTTATGTTGTTGTTTTTTCTAGTTTTTCTTTTGCTTTCTTTCCTTCAGTATTGTAATAGTTAGGGGGTTTATCTCTTTAAGACTTATTGTAGCTCTTTGAGCATTAGCTTAGATATCTACCCATCTAAAGACATTGTACTTTTTCTTTGTGGAAGTAAAACATTCCCTAATTTCCATAAAAAAACCCTAAACTAACCCCAAACCCTAAACCCAAAAAAGCTAAAAACCTAAACCTAAACTAAATAAAACATAAAAATAAAATAAATAATTAAACCAAAATCCAAATAAAATATAAAAATAAAATACAATAAAAATATTAAAAAAAACCTAAACCTAAACCTAAAAAGAAAATAAAATAAAAAATAAAAACTAAACTAAAATAAAATAAATAAAAACCTAAACTAAACTAAGAAATAAAAAACTTAAATAAAATAAAAACTAAACCTAAAATAAAAAAAATAAACTAAAAACAAAATAAAATAAAAACCTAACTAAAAATAAAAATAAAAATAAAAATAAACCTAAATAAAAATAAAAAATAAAATGAACTAAAATAAATAAAAAATAAACTAAAAACCTAAACCTATAAGTTTACTTAATTTAAAAAAATAAACATAATAAAAAATAAAAAAAAAAAAAAAAAACCCTAACCCTAAACCCTAAACCTCAAAACTAACCCTAAAACTACAACCCTAAACTTTAAAACCTAAACCTAAAATTAAAAACTGGCAGTGAAGTAGAACCCTAAATCTTAAACCCTAAAACCCTAAACCCTAAACACTAAACCCTAAATCATAAACCCTAAACTTTAAAACCTACAATCCTAAATCCTAAACCCTAAACCCTAAACCCCAAACCCTAAATCCTAAACCCTAAAAACCTAAAAATCTATACCTAAACTAAATAAAACCTAAAAACAAAATAAATAAATTAAGCAAATCTTAAATAAAATAAAATAATAACCTAAACGAAAACCTAAACCTAAACCAAAAAATAAAATAAAATAAAAAATGAAAACTAAACTAATATAAAATAAATTAAAACCTAAACTAAACTAAAAAATAAAATAAATCTAAAAATAAAAAACTTAAATAAAATAAAAACTAAATGTAAAATAAAAATAAAATAAATCTAAATTAAAATAAAATAATTACTATATGAAAACCTAAGCCTGAAAAATAAACGTAAAAATAAATAAAAAATAAAACCTAAACCATAAAGTAAAAAAAGAAAAACCTAAACCTAAACTAAAATAAACTAAACTAAAATAAATAAAACCTAAATGTAAACCTAAACCTAAACCGTAAACTAAACAAAATAAAGTAAACTAAAAATAAACCTAATCATAAACTAAAAAAATAAAGCCTAAAAATAAACCTAAAACCAAAATCTAAAAAAATAAAATAAAAACCAAATCCTAAACCAAATAATAAAAAATAAAACTTAAACTTATAAAATAAAATAAAAATAAAAATAAACTAAAAATTAAACATAAACTTAAAGCTAAACCTTCAAATAAACTAAAATAAAAATCATAAACTAAAATAAATAAAACTAAAATAAATAAATTAAATTAAAAAAATTAAAAATAAACCTAAAATAAATAAAAAATAAAATTAATTAAACTAAAAAAACCAAAACCTACCTTTTTTCTTAACTTTAAAAAGAACCTAAACCCTATACCCTAAACCCTAAATCCTAAACCATAAACCCTAAACCCTAAAAAGCTAAAAACCTAAACCCAAACTAAATAAAACCTTAAAATAAAATAAATTAAAAACCTAAACCAAAATAAAATAAGATAAAAAAATTGAAACTAAAACATAAACCTAAAAATAAAATAAAATAAATAAAAACCTAAACTAAACTAAAA
This sequence comes from Cymbidium sinense, assembly GCA_021442155.1. Lineage (NCBI taxonomy): Eukaryota > Viridiplantae > Streptophyta > Magnoliopsida > Asparagales > Orchidaceae > Cymbidium > Cymbidium sinense. The sequence continues at coordinate 178,728,159 of CM038221.1, read as the reverse complement.
ATAAAACCTAAATAAAATAAAACTAAACCTAAAATAAAATAAAATAAACCTAAAACTAAACTTACAAAATAAAATAAACTAAATTTAAACCTAAAAACCTCACCCTAAACCTGGACCCTAAGTGACCCTAAACCACTGACCCTGGGCTGCAAACTAAACCCTAAGCATGCCCTAAACCTAAAACTGAGCTAAAACACTAAACCTAAACCCTAAAACCACTAAACCCTAAACCAACTACATCCTGCGTCCACTGACCACTGACTCTGACCCTCCCTAAACCCTAAAACCTAAAACCTAAACCTAAACTAAATAAAACCAAAAAACAAAATAAATAAACTAACCTAAACCTAAATAAAACAAAATAATAAAATAAAATAAAAACTTAAACCTAAACCTAAATCAAAATATAAAAAAATATAAAATAAAAACTAAACTAAAATAAAATAAATAAAAACCTAAACTAAACTAAAAAATAAAATAAACCTAAAATAAAAAAGATAAAATAATCAAAAAGTAAAAATAAACCTAAAAATAAATAAAAAATAAAACCTAAACCATAAATTAAAATAAATTAAACTTAAAATAAATAAAATAAAATAAACCTAACCATAAACTAAAATAAACTAAACTAAAATAAATAAAACTTAAACCTATACATAAAATGAACTAAACCAAAACTCTAAACCAAATAAAACAAAATAAACTAAAAATAAACCTAAACCTAAACTAAAAAAATAAAACTTGAAAAAATCCAAAAATAAAAACCTAAAAGCTAAACTTGAAATAATAAAATAAAAACCTAAACCTAAACCTAAAAATAAAAAATAAAATGTAAACCAGAAAAATAATATAAAAGTAACACTAAATTAAAAAATAAACATAAACCTAAACCTAAACGTAAAAAATAAACTAAAATAAAAACCTAAACTAAAATAATTAAACCTAAAATAAATAAACTAACTAAATAAAAATGTAAACCTAAATAAAAATAAAAAATAAAATAAACTAAAATAAATAAAAAAATAAATAAATTTTTTTTTCTTAATTAAAAACACTTAAACCTAAACCAAAATTAACCTTAAACCCTAAACTTAAACCCCACCCTAAATCACAAAACTCTCCATAAATCCTAAATAAAAAATAGAAAAACCCTACCATGACACCCTAAACCTACAACCCTAAATCTACCATAAACTCTAAATATACTAAACCTAAACCCACTAAACCCTAAATATCCAGGCCACTAAACCCTCTAAATCTTAAAACCTACCACAATGACCCTAAACCACTACTACCTGACCTCCCACACCACAAAACCTACAAAATCAAACCTAAGCTCTTAAAATAAAATAAATAAATAAATATAAACCTAAATAAAATAAAATAATAAAATAAAATAAAAACATAAACTAGAAGCTAAACATAAACCTAAACCTAAACATAAACATAAACCTAAACCTAAACCTAAAAAAATAAAAATAAAACCTAAACTAAACTAAAAAAAACAAAATAAACCTAAAAATAAAGAACCTAAATGTAAAATAAAGAATAAAATAAACCTAAAATAAAATAAAATAAAAACTAAATAAAAACCTAAACCTAAAAAAAGTAAATATAAAATTAAAACTTAAAAATAAATAATAAATAAAACCTAAACCCCAAACTAAAAAAAACTAAACCTAAAATAAAAATAAAATGAACAAAATAAAATAAACTTAAACCTAAACTAAAATAAGCTAAGATGAAATAAAAAACACATGAAATAAACTAAACCTACACCTAAACCTAACTTAAATATAATATAATAAACTAAAAATAAACCAAAACCAAAACTAAAAATAAACCAAAACCAAAACTAAAAATAAAACCTATAATAAACCTAAAACAAAAACCTAAAACCTAAACCTAAAAAAATAAAATAAAAACCTCAACCTAAACCTAAGAGTAAAAAATAAAACTTAAACCAAAAAAAATAATAAAACTCATTTAAAAAGCAAACCTAAACCTAAACCTAAAAAATAAACTATTATAAAAAACCTATACAAAAATAAATAAACTAAACTAATAAAAAATAAAAATAAACCTAAATAAAAATAATATTAAATTAAACTAAATATACTAAATTAACCTAAATCTGCTAATTTACTTAATTTAAAAAAATTAAAACCCTAAACCCCAAACCCTAGCCGAACCTAAATTCTAAAAGCATAAACCCTAAACCATAAACCCTAAACCCTAAAATCATAAACACTAAATTAACCCTAAACCCTAAACTCTAAACACTAAACCCTAAACCCAATACTCAAAACCCTAAAACTCTAAACCCTAAACCTAAAATCAGGACCCTAAACTGACCCAACCCAAACCTAGCACACCTAAACCCAGACTTAAACTGGACCCTGACTAACCCTAAACCTGACCCTAACCCTAACTCTAAACCATAAACCCTAAATCCCTAAAGCCTAAACCCTAAACTGTAAACCCTAAACCCTAAATCCTAATAACCTAAAAACATAAACCCAAAAAAAATAAAACCTAAAAATATAATAAATATAAAAATCTAAACCTAAATAAAAAAAATATGATAAAATAAAAACCTAAACTAAAACCTAAACCTAAACCTAAAAATAAAATAAAATCAAAAAGATAAAAAAATAAATTAAAATATATGAATACCTAAACTAAACAAACAAAATAAAATAAACCTAAGAATAAAAAATAAAAAATAAAATAAAAACTAAACATAAAATAATAAAAAAACCCTAAAATAAAAACTAAATAAAAAACTAAACCTAAAAAATAAACCTTAAAAAAAACTTAAAAAGAAAAAAAATCTAAACCTAAAATAAAAATTAAATAAAGAAAATAAAATAACTAAAAATATAACGTAAAAAAATAAAAAATAAAGCCAAAACTATCATAGAAAAACCTAAACTTAAAATAAAAATAAAATAAAAAATAAAATAAACTTAAAATTAAAAAAAACCTAAAATAAACTAAACCTAAACCTAAACCTAAACTAAATAGAATATAATAAACTAAAAATAAACCTAAACCTAAAATAAAAATTAAAACTTAAAAATAAACCTAGAAAAATAAAATAAAAACCTAAACCTAAAACTAAAAATAAAAATTAAAACTTAAACTTAAAAATAAAATAAAAATAAAACTCAACTAAAAAATAAACCTAAATATAAAATATAAAGTAAAATAAAAAACCTAAAATAAAATAAATAAACCTAAAATAAATACACGAAACTAAATATAAATAAAAAATAAATCAAAATAAAAATAAAAAATAAAGTAAATTAAAATAAATAAAAAATAAACTAAATATGCTAAATAAACCTAAATGTACTGGTTTACTTAATTTCAAAAAAAAATCCTAAACACTAAATCCTAAACCGTAAACCCTAATAGACCCAAAATAGTAAACCCTAAACCATAAGGCTAAACCTAAAAAAGCTAAAAAGCTAAACCAAAACTATATAAATCCTAAAAATAAAATTAAAAAAAAAAACCTAAACCAAAATAAAAAAAAATAAAAAAACATGAACTAAAACCTAAACAAAAATCTAAACCTTAAATAAAAGAAAAACTAAGCTAGAATAAAATAAATATAAATTTAAACTAAACTAAAAATTAAAAAACCTAAATAAAATAAAAACTTAACTAAAATAAAAATAAAATAATCCTAAAATAAAAAAATAAAACTAAATAAAACTTAAACCTAAAAAAAATCTAAAATAAATAAAATAAAAAAACTAAACTAAAAAACCTAAAACTAAAATAAAAGTAAAATAAAACTCACTAAACTAAAATAAATAAAACCTAAACCTAAATAAACTAAAATAAACCTAAACCTCAACTAAATAAAATAAAATAAAATAAAATAAACCTAAACCTAAACTAAAAATATAACCTAAACTAAACCTAAAATAAAACTAAAAAACCTAACTAAAAATAAAATAAAACCTAAACATAAACCTAAAAAATAAAAAATAAAACAAACTAAAAATAAATTAAAGAAAACTAAACTAAAAGTAAAAAACTAATAAAAAAAATAAACTTAAATAAAAAACCTAAACTAAAATAAATAAATATAAAATAAATAAACCAAACTAAATAAAAAATAAACCAAAATAAAAATTGGAAATAAAATATACTAAATAAACTAAATAAATCAAAACCTACTAGTTTACTTAATTTAAGAAAATAAAAAATTTAAAAAAACTTGCCTTAAACCCTAAACCCTAAAACCCTAAACCCTAAACCTAAACCCTAAGCCCTAAAGCCCCAAACCCCAAACCCTGAACCCTAAACCCTAAACCCTAAAAACCTAAAATCTTAAACCTAAACTAAAAGGAGATTTCGGCTACAAATGATTAGCCTGAATTTCTCTAATATAGAAAAAAGTTGTATGAGCTTTGTATGCCAGAGTAGACCGCCTCTCTCAAGTTTCATAGAGATGCTAAAGGGTAGCTTCTTCTTCGTGGACAAGTGAAGAAAGAATATACTTATGTTCAAACACCTAAGTGTCCATTTGGTGAGTAGACCTCTTCTATAGCTGAGATAGCCTTTCTAATCATAAAACTCTTCTCTAATCGATATTGACTGCAGCTCTTTCAATTTAGCAGATATGTTAAAGAGCTAAATATGTGCTTTAAAAAGCTCTCTCTAGTAGGATTTCAATGCTTTGAGACTATGCTTCAGATCTTAGTGAATTAAGGAGACTTGATGCGAAGTATTGTTGAATGAGATTTTACAATAGTGATAATACCTAGCAAAATCACTTAATAAGTAATGCATAACAAGAATAATCTGAACTCAATATCTCTACAAAGGGATTTCCAGAACTATAGCTCTCCTACTTTGAGACTCAATGTAGAAACATAATGTAACAAATAATTTGCTTCAACACAAAAGCAAGAAAGCTCAAGTAAAACTCCTAAGTCAATGCTTAGAAATAGGTGGCATAGTTTTGTGAGAGATTTAGGACACTCATAAATTCTTTACTGATTTCTAAAATATGATTTAAGAGAGATTTGGATCCCAACATAGTATCTATAATCTTTTCTATTTTTTTTATTAGTAGTAGTGTTCATTTAGGTGTATTCATTTGAATTTAATTTAATAATGGAATGAATAATTCCTACATTTGATGACATTCTTTTAGGTGCAAAATTTTTGATGTTATTTGAAATCTAAAGTTTGTTGAAAAGCCACTTGCAAACTAATTTTTTGTAGTGTCTCTTTTAAATTTAGGGCTCAAATCGATCTAAACCTACACAACATTAGCTTAATCTTTCCCTAATCTTAGAAGATGATAGCAATACTTCAAATTTGTTCATGTACTCATTTATAATTTTGGTTTTTAGCTTTAACGAGTAAAACTCTAAACAATTGATCTTAGTAGGATAAATACATATAATTTTTTTAAAAAATAATTTTATTTCAACCATGTAATAATTTATTCTAATCCCAATCATCCCGACTCTCTATTTCTATATGCTAGATTTTTGTTTAGCAGTATGTTTTAGTTTTATAAATCCCAATCTTCATGGCTGACCAAACCCTAAACCTTAAACTAACCCTAAATCCTAAACCTTAAAACTAACTCTAAATCCAAAACTTGAAACCTTAAACCTACAACCCTAAACCCTAAAATTTAAATCTTAAACCCTACAAACTACAACCTTAAACCCTAAACAAAAAACCCCAAACCCTAAACCCTAGACCCTGAACTCTAAACTCAAAACCCTAACCTTAACCTTAAACCCTATACCCTAAACTAACCCTAAACTAACCCCTAAATCGAAAAACCCTAAACCATAAAGCCTAAACCCTAAACCTTAAACCCTCAACCCTAAGCTAACCCTAAACCCTAAACCCTAAACCCTAAGCACTAAACGCCTAAATCCTAAACCCTAAAATAAACTCCTAAACTCTATAAACTAAACCTGATCACCTCACCCAAACCCTGGGCTGAACCCTAACTAAAAGCTAAATCTAAACCTACTAATATAATAAAATAAACTAAAACCTAAACCTAAATGTAAAATAACTAAAAAATAAACCTAAAATAAAACCTAAAACCTAAACCTAAAATAAAATAAAAAAAATAAAAATAAAATGAAACCTAAAAATAAAATAAAAATAAAACATAACTAAATAATAAACCTAAACCAATAACTAAACCTAAATAATAAACTAAGTAAAAAAAACTTAAACTAAAATAAATAAACTAAACTAAATAAAAATAATAAAATAAACCTAAATAAAAATAAAAAAATAAAATAAACTAAATAAATATAAAATAAACTAAATAAACTAAACCTATCTGTTTATTTATTTTTTTTAAAAAAAACCCTAAACCCTCAAACTACAATGCTAAACCTACAATCGTAAACTCTAATTCTTAAAGCCTAAACCCTAAATAACCCTAAACCCTAAAAAACATTAAACCATAAACCCTAAACATTAAACCCTAAACCCTAAACCCTAACCATAAACCCTAAACCCTAAAAGCATAAGCCCTAAAACCCTAAAACCATAAACCCTAGACCATAAACCCATAACCCTAAACCCTAAACCCTAATCATGAACCCTAAACCCCAACCCTAAACCTAAACCTAAAGTAACTAAATAAATTAAAAAATAAACCTAAACTCTAAAACCAAATAAACTTAAATCTAAACCTAAACCTAAACCCTAGAATGGGCAGACCATTGATGTGAGGACATCACCATCAACCAAACTCAGTCTAGATCTGACGATGGAGGCAAAGGTGGAGGCGGCGATTATCGCAGTGGTGGTGGGGGATTTTGAGGTGCTGGTGGATATGGAGGTGGTGGTCGGAGCAGCGGTAGTTATGGAGGTAGGAGGAGCGATGAAGGTTACAGTGGTGGTGGTGGAGGGAGAGATCAAGAATATGATGGTGGATCCAGCAACTCAAGAGGCATAGGTGATTTTGATGGGAACTAGAGAAAATGAAGAAGATTCAATCTGCTACTTTTGGAACTGTGCCTTTCATTTTGATCTATGTCATCGCTTGTGTCTTAGAGAACTTAAAATGTTACCTGGTTGATGAAATCAAAAAGAAGAAATGTTGAATATGAATTTGTTCTCTATTAAAATAAAATAAAATCCAAAAACCCTAAACCTAAAGCCTAGACCTAAAACCTAAGCCCTCAACCCAAAACCCAAAACCCAAAACCCAAAAAACCCTAAACCTTAAACCCTAAACCCTAAACCCTAAAACTTAAATGATAAAACCTAAACCCTAAACCCTAGACCCTAAACCCCAAACCCTAAACACCAAACCCTAAAGCCTGAACCCTAAACCTAAAAAGCTAAAAATCTAAACTTAAACTAAATAAAATAAAATAAACTTAAAAAAACCTAAACCTAAACTAAAACATAAAATAAAAAATAAGCCTAAAATAAAAACCTAAAACCTTAACCTAAAAATAAAATAAAAACCTAAACCTAAACCTAAAAAAAAAAAACCTAAACCTAAAAAATAAAATAAAAATAAAACTCAACTAAAAAATAAAACTAAACCTAGGCCTAAACCTAAAATATAAACTAAAATAAATAAAAATAAAAAATAAACCTAAATTAAAACAAAAAATAAAATAAACTAAAATAAATAAAAAATAAACTAAATAAATTAAATAAATTAAACCTACCATTTTACTTAATTATTATTTTTTAAAAGAGCACTAAACCCTAAAACTAACCCTAAATCCTAAACCTACAACACTAAACCTACAATCTTAAACTTTAAACCCTAAAGCCTAAACCCTAAAAAACCCTAAACCATAAACCATAAAAAACACTAAACCCTAAACCCTAAAGCATAACCCTAAACCCTAACCCCTAAACCCTAACCCTAAATCCTAAAAGAATAAACCATAAAATGCTAAAATCATAAACCTAAACCATAAACCTTAAACCCTAAACCCTAACCCTAAACCCTAAACCCTAAACCCCAAACCCTAATCCTAAATCTAAAGTAACTAAGTAAATTAAAAAATAAACCTAAACCCTAAAACCTAATAAACCTAAACATAAACCCTAAGAATGGGTAAAACCTTGATAGCAGGAACATCACGATCAACCAAGCTCAATCTAGATTTGGGGGTGGAGGTGAAGGTGGAGGTGGCAGTTATCACAGTGGTGGTGGGGGATTTGGAGGTGCTGGTGGATATGGAGGTGGTGGTCAAAGCAGTGGTGGTTATGGAGGTGGGAGGAGCAATGGAGGTTACAGTAATGGTGGTGGTGGAGGGAGAGATCGAGGACATGATGGTGGATCCCACTACTCGAGAGGTCGGGGTAGTTTTGATGGGAACTAGAGAAATTGATGAACGACTGATCCGATCTGCTGCTTATGGAACTATGTCATTGGTTTTCCTCTATGTGTACTCATTTTGGATATATGTCATCTCCTATGTCTTAGAAAACATGGTGTGTTACTTGGTTTATGAAATCAAAAAGAAGAAATGTTGAATCTGAATTTGTTCTCTATTTAATTAAAAAAAATAAAAAACCCTAAACCTTAAACTAAAACATGAACCCTAGACCTAAAACCTAAACACTCAACTCTAAACCCTAAACACTAAAAACCCTAAACCCTAAACTAAACCATAAACCCTAAATCCTAAACCCAAAACCCTAAACCCTAAACCCCAAACCCTAAACCATAAAATGCTAAAAAATCTAAACCAAACTAAATAAAACCAAAAAAAAATAAATAAAAAGATGAAAACATAAATAAAATAAAAAATGAAATAAAATAAAATCCTAAACCTAAACTTAAACCTAAAAAATAAAAATAAAATAAAATAAATAAAAACTGAAACTAAACTAAAAAATTAAAAACCTAAATAAAATAGAAATTCAACCTAAAATAAAATAAAATAAACCTAAAATAAAAAAATTAAATAAAAACCTAAACTTAATAATAAACCTAAAAATAAAACTCAAAAATAACTAAATAATAAAACCTAAACCCTAAACTAAAAAAAAACCTATACCTAATATAAAAATAAACTAAACCTAAACCTAAACTAAAATAAATAAAAATTAAACCTAAACATAAGATAAATTAAATGTAAACCTAAACCTAAACTCTAAATAAAATAAAAAAAACAAAAAATAAACCAAAACCAAAACAAAAAAATAAAACTTAAATATAAACCTAAAATTAAAACCTAAAACCTAAACCTAAAAAATAAAATAAAACTTAAACCTAAACCTAAAATTAAAAAAAATAAAACCTAAACCTAAAAAATAAATTAAAAATAAAACTAAAATAAAAAATAAACTTAAACCTAAACCTAAACCTAAAAAAAAACTAAAAGAAAAAACCTAAACTAAAATAAATAAACAAAATTAAAAAAATAAATATAAATATAAATAAAAAATAAACTAGATAAATAAAATAAACATAAATCTACCAATCTACTTAATTAAATAAAGATAAAAATATAAATAAAAAATAAAATAAAATAACCCCTAACCATAAACCCTAAACCCTAAACTAACTACTAAATGTGGACACAAAACTTACACAAACCCACTAAACCTTAAAATCCTAAACCCTAAACAAACCCTAAACCTTAAACCACAAAATTCTAAACATTAAACTGCCCTACTCTAAACCCACCCTAAACCCTCCCTGTCCTACAATCCTAAACCCTAAACCCAAAACCCTAAACACTAAACCCTAAACCTTAAAAACCTAAAAACCTAAAGCTAAACTAAATAAAACCTAAAAATAAAAAAAATAAAAAAAACCTAAAACTAAATAAAATAAAATAATAAAATAAAATAAAAATAAAAACTAAAACCTAAACCTAAATAAAATTAGTATAAAATATAAACCAAAACTAAAACCTAAATCTAAACCTAAAACTAAACCTAAACCTTAAACCTAAACCTAAACATAAAAATAAAATAAAATAAAAAATAAAAACTATACTAAAATAAAATAAATAAAAACCTAAACTAAACTAAAAATAAAATAAACCAAAAAATAAAAACCCTAACTAAAATTAAAAGTAAATATAAATTAAAAATAAAATTAACCTAAAATAAAATAAAATAAAAACTAAATAAAAACCTAAACCTAAATAAAAAATAAAAAATAAAACCTAAACCCTAAACTAAAACATAAAACCTAAACCTAAAATAAACAAAATAAAATAAATTTAAACCTAAACTAAAATAAACTAATCTAAATGAATAAAACCTAAGCCCTAAATTAAATAAAACAAAAGAAACTAAAATAAACCTAAACTAATAAATAAAACCTAAAAATAAATTTAAAATAAAAACCTAAAACCTAAACCTAAAAATATAAAATAAAAACCTAAACTTAATCCTAAAAATAAAAAATAAAACCTAAACATAAAAGATAAAATAAAACTAAAAAAAACTAAAATATAAATATAAACCTAAAACCAAACTTAAAAAAAACTAAAATAAAAAATCTAAACTAAAAAAAATACACCTAAAATAAATAAACTAAACTAAATAAAAATAAAAAATAAATCTAAAATAAAAGAAAAAAAATAAAATAAATTGAAATAAATAAAAAATAAACTAAATAAATATAAACCTACTGGTTTACTTAATTTACAAAAAACCCTAAACTCTAAAGTGTAAACGCTAAACTTACAACCCTTAACCATAAACTCTAAACCCTAAGAAACCTTAAACCATAAACACTAAACCCTAAACCCTAGAACATAAACCTTAAACCCGAAACCCTAAACCCTAACTCTAACCCTAAACCCTAAACCCTAAACTAACCCTCAATCCTAAACATCTAAAGCCTAAATACTAAACCACTCACAAACCTAAATACTAAACCCTGACCTACTACCACTAACCATAAACCATAGGCCAAACTTTAAAATGCTAAACCCTACACTAAACCCTAATCCTGGCAGTGACCCTAAAATCTAAACCTAAACTAAATAAAACCTATAAATAAAATAAATAAATAAACTGGCATAAAATAAACTAAAATAAAACTAAACTAAACCTAAACCTAACCCTCAAAATAAAATAAAATAAAAATAAAAATAAAATAAAATAAAATAAATTAATACCTAAACTAATCTAAAAAATAAAATAAACCTAAGAATAAAAAATCTAAAAAAAATAAAAAAACTAAAATAAAAAAACCTAAAATAAAATAAAATAAAATTAAATAAAACCTTAACCTAAATAAAAATAAATAAAAAAATAAAAACCTAAACCCTAAACTAAAAAAAGACTAAACCTAAAATAAAAATAAAGTAAACAAAATAAAATAAACATAAACCTAAACTAAAATAAACTAAACTAAAATAAATAAAATGTAAACCTTAAACCTAAACCTAAACTAAATAAAATAAAATAAACTAAAAATATACCTAAACCTAAACTAAAAAATAAAACCTAAAAATAAACCTAAAATAAAAACCTAAAACCTAAACCTAAAATAATAAAATAAAAACCTAAACTCAAACAAAAAAAGAAAAAAAATAAAATCCAAACCTAAATAATAAAATTATAATAAAACTCAACTAAAAAATAAATTAAAATAAAAAACCTAAACTAAAAGAAATAAACCAAAAATAAATAAACTAAACTAGATAAAAATTAAAAATAAACCTAAATAAAAATAAAAAATAAAATAAACTCAAATAATTTAAAAATGAACTAAATAAATTAAATAAACTAAACCTATTGGTTTACTTAATTTTTTTTTAAAAAACCTTAAATCGTAAATCATAAATCCTAAACCCTAAACCCTAAACCTTAAAACCTAAACCCTAAACCCTAAACCCTAAGCCCTAAACCCTAAAACCCTAAACCCTAAACCTTAAACCCAAAACCCTAAAAGGCTAAACCGTAAACCCTAAATGATAAACCGTAAAGCCTACAACCCAAAACATTAAACCCTAAACTAACACTAAGCCCTAAACTAATCCTAAACTTACCCTTAAATCGTAAGAATGGGTAGAACTTTGATGGCAAGAACATCACCATCAACTAGGCTCATTCTAGATCTAGTGGTGGAGGAAAGGTGGAGGGGGAGGTGGTGGTTATCATAGTGGTGGTGGGACATCTGGAGGTATTGGTGGATATGGAGGTGGTGGTTGGAGCAGTGGTGGTTATGGAGGGCGGAGAAGCGATGAAGGTTACAACTATAGTGGTGGCAGAGCGAGAAATCGGTGATATGATGGCAAATCCCACTACCCAAGAGGCAAGAGTGGTTTTGATGGGAACTGGAGAACTAAAGAATGGACAATTTGATTTTCTACTTATGGAATAGTGTCTTTATAGTAGAGATGATTCTACTTATCTAGGGTTTTTGATTTGCTCTATTGGTGCTCATTTTTTATCTATGTCATCGTTATTTCTTAGAAAACATGGGGTGCTACTTGGTTGATGAAATCAAAAAAAAGAAACGTTGAATTTGGTTCTCTATTTAAAAAAACCTTATACCCTAAACCATAAACCCTAAACCCTAAACCCTAAACTAAAACTTAAACCCTAAACCTAAAATTTAAATCTTTAACCCTAAACCCTAAACCTTAAACCCTAAAAACCCTAAACCCTAGACCTTAAACCCTAAACACTAAACTTAAAACTAAAACCCACCTGAACCCTAAACCCTTAAACCCTAAAATTCCTAAACCTGCCCTAACCCTAAACTCTAAACCTAACCCAACCTGACCCAAACTAAACCTAACCCTAAATCTAAACCTTAACCCAAAACTCTACAGCCTGACCCTTAACCCACAAACCCTAAACCTAAACCCTAAACCCACTAAACCCTGCCCTAAACCCTAAACTCTCTAAACCTAATCTAAACCTAAACCTTAAACTAACCCTAAACTCTAAACCTTAAATTAAGATGCCCTTAAGAGTAGATCTAAAGAATGACCTAATCTTAACATAGTTATAGTAGCTAAAGAAAATGTCTTCAAGAGACTTTCCACAGACTATTAGAGATTTGAATACCCTAAACCCTAACCCTAAATCATATTATAATACCATATATTATAATATAATGTAGCATCATACTTTTGAGCATGTAGTTGTATGTTTTTGAATGTGATAAGATGTTTTGAAATGTTTTAGTATATTATGGTATTGTGCCATATAATCCATATTAATATAAATCATAAAAATATTGATTTAAAAAATCAGATGATGAAATTTGTTAAATTTGAGATGGGAATTAGGTTGTAGTACCCACTTGTAGTCTAAAAAGTAAGATTTTATGTTCAAAATAAATTTTATATGTTGTAGCATAGTATAGCATCGTATATTATTATATGTTGTTCTGCGCATTATAAATTCTTTTAGTATTTTACAATCATGCAATCGAGCCTACACTAGCATTATTTATAAAAATGTTGATTTAGACTTTAAAATGGTGGAATTTGGACAAATTAATAGGTAGAGCATCATAATATATTATTTCAATTTAAAATATGTAAGTGATACGACTAAAATATATAGTTTCTTTTATTATTTAGACTAATTTTATGATTTTTTATCTTAAGCAATCCCTTGTGATATGATATGCAAAATAATGTAATATTATAAGTTATAGTGTATTATAATATAGGATGCCATAACATAGCATAGCATCATGCAATATAACATACTATTTTGTATTCCTACATATGGTTTATCATATTTTAGTTTATTATAGTATGATGTAGTAGAGTTAGTACTGGTATAATTCATAAAAATACTGATTTATAGGCTGATTTGATGGGATTTAGACAAATTTAAGGTAAGCTTTAGAGAACATCATTGGGGATGTGCTATGGTGTGTCATTTAATCAAAAGAATGGAATTTTGCATCTAAAATAAATGTTCATTTTTCAACCAAATTTTATAAATTTTTCACTTAAAGTAATTCATTTTAAGGTGTAATGTAAGATAATATGTTATATGAAAGCATATTAAAATATAATGTACATAATAATATAACTTCCTATATATATATATATATATATATATATATATATATATATATATATATATATATATATATATATATATGTTTTACGTTATAATACATCCAGTCAAAACTCACAAAAATATTAATTTCAAGGTTGGGATGAAAGAATATGGCCAAATTCATGGCACACACAAATAAGCAACACCAAAATTATGCTATTTTGTACCATTTCTAATAATAAATTAACAATTTTACATCCAAAATGAACATTATTCATATTTTGAGAAAATATTTTTATTTATTCCTTTTAAGTGATACTAATGTGTAATGTTAGATAATATATTATATTATAGGAAATTATAATATAACATCATATATTATAATATAATATAGTGTGTTAATTTTCACTGTAATATGTTTAGCATTATATTATATAGTTAGTTTGAGCTTGCACCATCACAAATCATAAAATGTTGATTACAATGTTAAGATGATGTAATATGAATGAATACATTATTTGGATTTTGGTTGAAGTATTAAAGGTGTGTATAAGAGAAGAAATAAGATTTGATAAGAATTCCATGTCAAGTTCATGGAGGGAGATCTGCTAGGGCATCACATATGCATTAGACATGACATGTGAGTTGTCTATGTTGAGGGCATAGAAGAAGAAAATATGTTGGGGATAAGGTTTGAATTTGATTTGAATATATGATTTATGAAAAGAAGTTTCCACTGGGGATAAGAATCTATAATCCACTATGGATTAAGATCAAATTGAATTTAATTTGATTTATTTTAATTGATGTGGAGGCACATCTGCTAAAGATATGGGCTCCAGTCCGCTAGGGATGTCGAGCCTTCCACTCTAGCGGGGTTGGATTAGGGATTAGGGGTTTAATTTCATAAATTTATTTTGGGATGTATCCACTAGGAATAAGAATTGGTTGGATTTCTTTGATTTAGACTCTACTAAGGGAGTTGGTTTAATTTGGCTCCACTAGGGAGGTTAGTTTTGAATTTGATTTATTTTCTTGACGTATTTATATATGATTTGGGCTCCACTAAGGAGAAGGGTGTGATTTAACTCCATTAGAGAAAATTAGATCAAGTTTAATTAAATTTAAGTTAATGTATAGACCCTGTTGGTGTAAGATTGACCCTCTAAGAAGCGGCTATATCAGCCTTGACCTACCTCAGGTTTATAAATCCAAAGGGATAGTCTATTGGCTGCAAGGTAAAGCTACCTAACTTAAGAGGTTACCTTTCATTATGCAATGAGTGTGCTAGGAAGAAGGCGTAACAGACTTACATCTTCCAAAGTGAGGAATAACTACTAGGGTGACTTGTTGGATGCATAACAAATTGAACATGACCTTGGGCGACTACTGAGTGAATGTTGTTGGGGACTTATGCCAACTCAAAAGTAGTGAGGATTAATTTTATCTTAGTTTCATCTGATTTGATATGATTTAATCGATTTAGTTTGATTTCGAATTGAGGGCATATCCATTGAGGATTTGCGCTCAATCAAATTTGATAGATTTAATTTATGGACCATGTCAGTGTGCGATGGACCCACTGAGAAGGGGCTATATCGGACTTGCCCTATCTCAGATTTACAAATCCAAAGGGATAGTCTACTAGCTGTGTGGTAGAGCTAGCCAACCTAAGGGGTTGCCTTTCAATGTGCAACAACTATGTTAGGAAGAAAGCATAGCAGACATACATCTTCTAAAGTAAGGAACAACCACTAGGGTGACTTGTTGATAGCATAACAAATATAACCCAACTTAGGGGACTATAGAGTGAATGTCATTGGGGACTTATATTAACTCAAGAGTAGTTAGGTGATTCTTATGGGAGTTTTGCTGACACTGTCATAAAGATAGGATGCCTACTTGGAAAAAGGTACCACTAGGGGTGTTCTCCTAATCCACACATGTATATATATTTTATTTATATGTTGTGTGGAACCTATTGGTGTGCTAGGGACCACATTGAGATGGGGATATGTCAGCCTTGACCTATCTAAGATTTACTGGACCAAAGGAGAATCTGCATATCCATAGAATGGATTCTTCAACCACAAGGGTGGTTACTAGGAAAGGGGAACTATCTAATCTGATAGTAACCTGGGTAGTGTCTAAATGGGGTCACAAATGATGTGATCCAAATATAGTGCCCATAAGGGAGGTTCCGCTAGGTGCATTATCCTGATCCATGAAAAAGAAAGCCTATAGGTGTATGATGGCCAACTCAAAGAGAAAGCATAGCAGACTTACATCTGCCATGAGTTGGGTATTCTAAGGTGCAAGAACCAACCAACCTAAGGTGTATTTGTCAGCCTGAGTGGTGTATCTATCAGCATAATGAGAACCAACCAACCTAAGGTGCCCATCAATGTGCAATGATCAATCTGGAAAGAAAGCATGCAGGCTTACAACTTTCCTAGCAAAACTAACCATCGGGATAATCTATCATCGGTGGGACAAATGCTATCTAACCTAGAGCGACTACTAAGTGGGGAGCCCTGAGGAAGGACTGGACCCAGACTTGAAGCAATCAAGAGGGAAGGAGTCACTAGGGGACTTATCCTAAACCTCAAATATACTCAGCCTAGTCAGTGCACAAAGGCTAATCCAAGAAGAAAGCTTAGCATACTCACATCCTCTTAAATGAAGCCAACATGAGGTAGCTTATTGGACATACAGTAAAGCCTGCCAAACTAAT
Organism: Cymbidium sinense; assembly: GCA_021442155.1. NCBI lineage: Eukaryota > Viridiplantae > Streptophyta > Magnoliopsida > Asparagales > Orchidaceae > Cymbidium > Cymbidium sinense. The sequence goes on along the minus strand of CM038221.1, from coordinate 178,711,448 downwards.
AAGGCACTCATCAATGTACAATGGCCAAGTAAAGAAGGAAAGCATAGCATACTTACATCCTCTAAAGCAAGAAAACCACTAGGGTGACACACTAATAGGGTAGCATGTCAGCCAACCTAGAGCAGCTACTGAGTGAGTGTCATTGGGGGCATTATCTCAAATTAGAGTAGACTAAAACAAAACGATATGTGTTTATTTTATAATTTTGTGTGTACTTTGTGCCTGTGTTGTGTTGATGAAGGATAGGATGCCGCTCAAGTTCCTTACACCTACCATAAACACATCGTGGTAAATTCATAAAAAAGATTACTTTCAACATGGAAGAGATTGAATTTGAAATGGAATTTTCATTGATGATAATTATTTTCAAACATGATTTATAATATTTTTTAAGTAGAGCCAGTTGATTAGAGGCATTGGGCTCTCTCCTTATGATTAATAAGCTAATAAGATCCTCCTTGGTAGGCCTTCTCTATGGATACGGGCCTTCCTAAGTGGATTCAAACTTTCCTCCCATATTATGATGGGCAATAATTGATCTCCTTGAAACTAAAATAAGCTCTCCTACTTGAAAAGCTCTAAGAAGAACCAACTTATTATGAGCTTGAATCATTTTAGCTTTATACAACTTGAGGTTTTGGCATGCCGGTAGGCATCTCTCCTCCAAACCTTCAAGCTCTTCTAAGCGCAACTTGGCATTCTACACTATTGTGATCTTGCTACCCAAAGCTATCCTTAGTGATGGGAGTTGGACTTCTAATAGTAGAACGAATTTAGACCAATATAGTAAGGAGAAATGAGTAAACTGAGTTGGAGTTCTATATGTGGTGTGGTAGGCCCATAAGGCTTCAACTAACTATTCATGCCACTATCGTTTATTATTCTTGAGTGTCTTCTTCAATATTTTGATGAGAGTTTTGTTGAAGGCTTCTACTAAGCTGTTTGCCCTCAAGTAGTTGATGGTAGAATATCTCTTTTTTTATGTGTCTCTAGGAAAAGTTGTTGATCTAAGTGCTCTTGAATGCATTGTTATTACTAATATAATTTTTTGATGCACTCCTAACAAATATACAATATGGTTCTTAAATAATTGGAGCACATGCTGAGCTGTGACATCTCTGAGTGGAATCACCTTCTCCCATTTATAAAAGTAATCAGTAGCAGCTAAGATGAACTGATGACCCTTCAAAGAAAGAGGATCGATTGTACCCACTATGTCAGTACCCCAACACTCAAATGACCATGAGGCCAATGTAAGATGTAGAATGTTGGACTGTTGGTGTAGTACCACAACATGTATTTGACATTGGTAGCATCTCCTTACCGTATCCATGCAATATTTGATCATCGATGGTCAGTAGTATCCTAGCCTCTTTATCTTGGCTTTCATCTTCGAACCAGATTGGTTGACTCCACATAATCCTAAGCATACCTTATTCTTGATCTTACGGGCTTCATGCTTGTATAAACAACATAACCACATTTGATCAAAAGATCACCGGTACAAGACACCATCCACAAGAGCATTAAAAGTACTCTCTGCTTCATCTGATGGGCTTGGGACTTCTCTTAAGGTAGTTTGCCTTTATTTTGGTAATCTATGGATGGTTTCCTCCAATATAACTCATTGTCCTTCTTGGCAATGGCAGCCTCCTCTTCAAAAGAGTACTTTTTGATGAGTTCAATATTAATAAGGCATAAGGCTTGTCTATTTTGGACCTTATTGATATGGACTCATTCTCCGGACATGCCAACTCTTTGGCTTTAAAGCATACACTATTACATTCTCTCTCTCCTCGAGGAATCTTATAAATGGTAACCTTTAGGATTTGGGCCAACAACACCATGGTGTACTTATGGTAGTGATGGAGCTTGGGCTTTATAATCTTATAGGACCCAACAATTTGGTTGATAACTAGCTGAGAATCCTCGAAGTTGTTGATGTTCTAGATGCTTAGAGTAACGAAAAACTCCATACTGACAATCAAAGCCTCATATTCAACTTCATCATTGCTGCAAAGATTGGACAGATGATATGAGAATCTCATCACATCACAGTCAGGATTTAAGAGAACTATTCTTACCCTTGCCATTTCTGGAATAGTAGATTATGGTTATTCTCCTCTTTGAGATAAAGTTGCACCATCAAAGTACATCTCCCAATGATGAATGCTAGTATCCCATAAATTCATGATTTATTCATTGGGGAGATCATCACTAAGTGGAGAGTCACCAGGAAGTGAGTGTGCTACTAAGAAATCCACTAGCACTTGTCCTTTCACTGGAGGGGTATGATGATAATGTCAAACTACGAAAGGATCATGGACCATCATGCCAACCATCCGGATAGCATCTGCCATGTCATGAGATAATATAGTAGATTGATCATAGAGATTAAGTTCACTTATGAGGAAGCATATAGTGGTGTAGCTTTTGGGATGCAAAGATTAAAGCTAGGAAATGCTTCTCAATGGGAAGATAATTTGCCTCAACAGGGATTAGATGATGGCTGAGGTAGTAGAGTGCATTTTCTAAGCCTTCATCATTGGCTTGGGCCAACAAAGCACCAAAGGAGTTGTCTAACATAGTAGTGTAAAATATGAGCAGCTTGCCTAGGATAGGGGCTGCTAGAATCGGCATTGTCATCAAGTAATTCTTAATGTCTTCAAAGGCATGCTCACACTGTAATCGCACTTAAACTTGGCATCCTTTTTGACAAGTGCTGAGAATGGCTGACAACTTTTGATATGTTGAATATAAAGTGTTTTATATATGCTAACTGCCCTTGGAATGATCTGAGTTGAGTTTAAATTTTTTGGGAGTGGTATTTCTATGATTACGTTCATCTTCTTAGAATCAATTTTGATTCTCTGGTGTCAGAAAACAAACCCAAGGAATTTTCCTGAAGCTACACTAAATGCACACTTAAGGGCTTCATTTTGAGGTTAAATTATCTTAACTATTCAAAAACTAGTCTCAAGTCAAAGAGATGGTCTTCCTTTTCCTTACTTTTGACCATGAAATCACCGACATAGCACTCAACTTGATGATGAATGAGTTTTTCAAATATTCGAGTCATATCCCGCTTGTATGTAACACTATTTTTATGGCTGAAAGGCATGACCTTATAGTAATAGATTCTAATCAGGGTTCTAAAGTAGTGTTTCTTTCATCTTGAGGAACCATCTTTATTTGGTTATATCCAGATGAGCCATCCATGAAAGAGAAGACTCCATGAGATAAGACAATCTCCTCCATCAGCTCCGGGATTAGTAGTGAAAATTCATCTTTTGGACATGTCTTATTTAAATACCTAAAATCAATGCATATGTAAATTTGGCAATTCTTTTTCTTAACTAGGATAATGCTGGCTAACCAGGTAGGGTATTTTTTTTCCTGGATGAAGCAAGCATCGATTAGTTTCTTGTCTTCATAAATGACCTATTATTCTATGTTTAATTGCATGCATCTAGGATCTTAGTTGATAGGGTTAGCAGTAGGCTCTATTGCATGTTCATGGACTGCTACATCAAGAGCCTATCCATGCATCTCTTCATAACTCCATGCAAAGCAATCCTTAAACTCAATTATAGCCTAACTAAGTCATTAGTTTCAATTTCATTCAATAAAGAACTGATGTATGTCAGGCGTGGATCTTCTTCAGTTCTTAAATTTATTTCTTTGAGCTCATCGATGGTTGACTTGATCTCTTCTTCAAAACCTGGCAGTGCAACTTTGACTTCAAAATCATCTACATCATTTGAAGTTTCTAAGAACAGCTCCTCATATGAGTTAATGTGATTTGAAAAGAACCTATTAGATTCTAAATGATTGGTGATGACTAAGCAGTAATCATCATCATCGACTAGATCCACTATACAAAATCTTAGTCCCGGTCTAGATTAAGAGCTTTTGCCTTTATTTTTACACATTCTTTCAAAGTAATATGACCTGTGCTTTGACTACGTATGTGGGATTATCCCTTTCTTTGCTAAATTATGAACACAAGGCAAGTACCAATCGAAAGGTAATTCTATTAAATATTTATATGAATCATCCTCAAGTTCTACATGAACTTCTTAACTTGAGGATGTTGCTTCCAGAAAGAACCACTAAGTCTTTATACTTATGGATGACTTAGAGGCTTCCTTAACTACCAAACCCTCATCTTTTTGAGAGGAAAGTGGGGTTAGAGCTAAGGCTCCCAACCGATGACACATATAGACTTGGATAAACTTATGCTTTGCTTTGGAGCCCGGTCTGCATCACTATCTGGCTCAATTGTAACCTCCAAGGGTATCTACTACTTAGAAGAGCTGGCTGGTGTGCTAAACATATAAGACTTATCATGAACTATATTCTAACTCTATATGGATAGTAGGTGTACTCCTGGTAGCTAGGACATATCTTTTATTAATAAGGATGTTTTCCACCCTAGGACTACCTCCTGAACCTCTCTTCCTGTCTAGTGGAGGTCAGGTCATCCTACCCATATATTTGAATGGAGTAATAAACTATGGGTGGAATCTAATGTCAGGCTCCATTTCCTCCTTCAAGTCTATTTTCGCTCCCTTTTATTTTTTTTCCATTTTATTTTTTCTTTTCTTTTTCTTTTCTTTTTCTTTTTCCATTTCTTTTTTTTCTTTTATTTTATTTTTAAACTTTTGGCCAAGTTCACGAGGATAGACTTGTTAATTTTGAGAGTGGTAGTAAGCCGCATTTTCAAATATGCCAACCTCGTGAACTGTAAATGGCTTGAGATATCTTTTGACACAGTAGAAAATCCCACCTCTCACAAACTTCATACACTGATGTAGAGAGGATGGAACTATGTTTTTCTCATGTATCCATGTTCTCCCGAGCAAAGCATTGAAATATTTGTCTGAGTCTATAATGTGAAACTTGGCTTCGGTCTTCCAATCATCTATCCCCAAAAGCAATATTATGGAGCCTAATGCCTATTGACTTCACTTTTGGAGTGCAGATTCAATCTTCTCCTCTTAGACTTAGGAGTCTTCTAGTCACTAAGACTTCCCTAGTCATAAGACACTTCTAACAATTAGGTAAACACTTAACCTAAGCCTAAAGGCTTAGAAGGGTTAACCATATAATTAGATTATACCTTAGAGATTAGAATAATCCACCTACCCTACAACCCAAATCCAATCATTATTCACCTTCCCAAACCAAACCTCAAGTTCAATATAAGCATCAAATTCAAATCCAAATCTAAACCCAAATTTCAAAACTAAATGATTGAAGCCTATGATCAAATCCAAACTTAAAACCCTTCCTAAGCCATATGACCTATCCCATGGACTTAGTGAAACCTTAATCCAAATCAACCCAAATCAATTGATTTACTCATAATAAATTAATATCTTCAATCAGCTTCCTAACTATAAATCAAATCTACATTCAAATGATCAAAACTAAATCAAATTAAATCAAGCCCCTTCCTAAGCCATATGACATATCCCATGGACTTAGCCAAATATTAATCCAAATCAAGTCAAATTAAATTAATTTTCTCACAAATCAATCATATTTTCAATCATCTTTTTCCAAATTTAAATGAAATATGCATTTAAATCATCAAAACTAAGTCAAACCAACTGAAAATCCAAACCTAAGCCACATGACACAACTCCATGGACTTAGCCAAATTCCTTCATTCCAAAACCAAAATTCAATTGATTTTCTCATGAATCAATCATACCTTTAATCATATTCACAAATATAAATGAAATCTACAATCATCAAGCCAAACCAAAATCAACCCAAGTCAAACCCAACTTAACCCTTTTGACTTGAAATGTTCAAATGAACCAAAACCCATTTAAACCCAAGCTAATTGCAATTGAATTTATATATCAATCCCAAATCCATATATAAACTTGAAAAACTCAAATTCAACCCAAAATCAAGCCAACTAAACCCAATTGGTCCACTTGACCCAACTCCATATATTATGATGGGAGGTTTTGATGGGCTTCGTTCAATCCACTTTGGGTAGGATTAGAACTTGGATCATTGCAAATTGACCTACTTAGCCCAATTTGACCTAAAGGTTCAAGTTGGCCTAAATCAAAACCAAATCAAAATTAATTGAAACCAAAGCCGACAATCATCTTAAATTGGTTAACTAAACCTAAACCAATACCCAACCCAAGCTAATTTGGCCAATTTGGTCAAATTGGTCAACTTAACCCATTTGACCCGAAAGAATTCAAATGAGCTAAAATCAAATCTAAGCAAACCTAAACCAAACCAATTGAACCAGAACATCCCAAATGATCATATGAACTTGACCGAACCCTTGGTTTGCCCCAATTGGACCAATTGGTCAACTTGACCCAACCAAACCCAATTTAACCTAAAGGAGTCAAATTGAGCCAAACCTAACCAAATCAACTCCAATTGACTTGAAATTTGGGCTAACCCACTTTTGGCTCATTTCAAATCTTCCCAAATCAATTCCAATGCCAGACGATCATTCTGTTCTTGGGTCAAGGGCTTCACATGAGATAAATCACTCATGTAAGTGGTCATATCCATTCCTTGGCCACTTAGTACTCTCGCAATGGTCCACCTAGGCACCTAGGACATTGCCCAACCTGACCCAAAGGGTGGTTGCATGACCCATGGGAGCTGAAATCACGTCACCCTCCCCATTAGAGCATTTGAAACCCATAGGACACCCATGATTCCTCCTTGGCAGACCTCCACACCTTCAACCAACCAAGCCTAGCCAACTCACCTCCTCCCTGCCACTCACGACTCCTTGAGATGGACGGCCACAGGAAGCCAAACTCGATCCCACATCTAATCAAGATGAAGGGTGGTATACACCCCCATCATTTCCACACAAACACACACAAAAATCATTCTGCAAAGCCCTAGTTACCCAAGATGAGCTGTTAGAGCCATTCCTTAAGCTCCCAAGCTCGTTCCTCAATCGAAAAATGCCATTCCCGTCCGTCCTGAAATAAAACACTCCCATTTTTGACTTAACTTCCCCATTTCTCCATCAAACTCAAATTAACTTTGCACGCACCTTCCCTAGGCCTCATCGAGCAATAATGAATCATCTCCCAAGCTTCCCAAGAAATAGAGGTGGGACTTTGATCACAGCCAAGATCCAAATCATCGATTCATGGCCTTCTGAGAGAACAATGAGGAATTGATCCAATTGATGCTCAATAAGGCTTCATCTCCAATAGATGATGCTTCCTTAATCGTTCGAGCCACTGGTCTTGAGATCTAGAGTGGTATGCTATGAAATTTGATCCTTAGCCAAAAATAGGTTGGAGATTTTTGAAGAAAACTTGCATCTCGTGTGATCTTGACCGTTGGATCCCCTCCAATCAATATCGTGAAGGCGTGGGATCTTTTTAGAGTTGATCTAAGCTCGTAAGCTCATATAAGGTGAGCAATGGTGAATAGACTCCATTCTCTCTCACTCGTATGATGTTAGATCAGGCACCGTCCATTTTGCATGATCATAATAGACAATCATTATTAGATCCACTAGATTGATCTGATTTAATCCTATTAAACTGTGAGATTAATCACCGATCAAACCATTAATGAAAAGTCCATCCACGCCACCACATGAGAGTCGATAAGTTTTAAGTAGCCCTTTTATCTCTTAGGATCATAGCAAGTTTATTTTCCATGCATGTCATGTTGGCGCATAATTATTTAGTTAATTACTTTAAGGTGACATTGATAAAGGTAATTAATTCATCTTAAAACTACCATTTTTTAAAAAAAACCCTAAACCCTAAACCCTAAAAAACCCTAAACCCTAAACCCTAAACCCTAAACACTAAACTAACCCTAAACCCAAAACCATAACAACCATAAACCCTAAAGCCTAAACTCTAAGCTAAGCATAAACCCTAAACCCTAAACCCTAAAACCTAAAAACCTAAAAAATCTAAACTTAAACTAAATAAAACCTAAAAATAAAATAAATAAATAAAAACCTAAACCAAAATAAAATAAAATAAAATAGAAACCTAAATTAAATCCTAAACCTAAACTTAAAAATAAGATAAAATAAACTAATAAAAATAAGCTAAAATAAAATAAATAATAACCTAAACTAAATTAAAAAAAATAATCCTAAGAATAAAAAACCTAAATAAAATAAAATAAAAACTAAATAAAAAACTAAACATAAAAATAAACCTAAAATAAAACTTAAAAATAAATAGAAAATAAAACCTAAATTGTAAACTAAAAAAATCTAAACCTAAACTAAAATAAACAAAACTAAACTAAATAAAACCTAAATCTAAACTTTAAATAAACTTAACCTAAACTTAAACCTAAAGTAAATAATATAAAATAAACTAAAACAAACCTAAAAATAAACTAAAAGAATAAAACTTAAAAATAACCCTAAAGTGAAAACCTAAACTTAAAAAAATAAATATAAACCTAAATCTAAACCAAAAAATAAGAAATAAAATCTAAACCTAAAAAATAAAATAAAATAAAACTGAACTAAAAAATAAACATAAACCGAAACCTAAATCGAAATAATAAACTAAAATTGAAAACCTAAACTACAATAAATCAACCTAAAATTAATAAACTAAATTAAATAAAAATAAAAATAAACCTAAATAAAAAGTAAAAAAATAAAATAAACTAAAATAAATTAAATCAACTAAATAAACTTAAACCAATCAGTTTACTTAGTTTTTTTAAAAAAAACCCATAAACCCTAAATCTTAAACCCTAAACCCTAATCCCAAACAATAAACCCTAAAAGCATAAACCCTAAAACCCAAAACCTTGAATCCTAAACCCTAAAACCTAAACCCTAAACCCTAAGCCCTAAACCCCAAACCCAAAACCTAAACCTAAAGTAACTTAATAAATTAAGAAATAAACTTAAACCCTATAACCTAAACCTAAAAACCTTAGGAATGGGCAGAACCTTGATGGCAGGAACATCACCATCAACTAGGCTCAGTCTAGATCTAACGGTGGAGGCAAAGGCAGTGGTAGTGGTTATCGCAATGGTGGTGGGGGATCTAGAGGTGCTCGTGGATATGGAGGTGGTGGTCAGAGCAGTGGTGGTTATGAAGGCTGGAGGAGCGACGGAGGTTACATCCATGGTGGTTGTGGATGTAGAGATCGGGGATATGATGGTGGATCCTGCAACTCAAAAGGCCGGGATGGTTCTGATGGGAACTGGAGAAACTAAATAATGGTCGATCCGATCTACTGCTTATGGAACTTTGTCTTTATAGCAGAGACGATTCTAGATATCAAGGGTTTTTGATTTGCTCTATGTGTGCTCATTTTTTATCTATGTCATCGCTTGTGTCTTAGAAAACTTGGTGTGTTACTTGCTTGATGAAATCGAAAAGAAGAAATGTTGAATCTGAAATTATTCTCTGTTAAAAAAAAACCAAACCCTAAACCTAAAACCTAAACCCTAAACCTTAAACCATAAAAATCGTAAACCCTAAACCCTAAACCATAAACCCTAAATCCTAAAACCCTAAACCCTAAATCCTAAAGCCTAAAGCCTAAACCCTAAAACCTAAATTTAAAATAAAAATAAAATAATCCTAAAGTAAAATAAAAATAAAAATGTAAACCTATTAAATAAACCTAAAAATAAATAAAAAAATAAAACCTAAACCCTAAATTAAAAAAAAACCTAAACCTAAAATAAACTAAAATTAAATAAACCTAAACCTAAACTAAAATAAACTAAACTAAAATAAATAAATCCTAAACCTAAGCCTAATCCCTAAACTAAATATAATAAAATAAACTAAAAATGAACCTAAACTTAAATGAAAAAATTAAACCTAAAAAAATAAAATAAAATAAACTAAAAATTAAACTAAAACAAAACAAAAATATAAAACCTAAAATAAACCAAAAATAAAACCCTAAAACCTAAACCTAAATTAAAATAAAAACTTCTAAAAATAAAATAAAATCTAAAATTTAAAAATTTTTAATAAACTAAAACTAAAAATAAACATAAACCTAAACTGGCGTAAAATAAAATAAAATAAATAAACATAAAATAAATAACTAAACAAAATAAAATAAAATAAAATAAATGTAAAATAAACTAAATAAATAAATGACCTAATTACTATTGTTTTAAACCAACCTAAATTATAAAATAAAACTCCACTGATCTAATCTAAACCCTAAACTAAACTGACCACCTGACCTAACTTCTAACTAAAAATAACTAAACTCAAATGACTGTGCCCATAACTACCCTAACTAATCCTAAATGTTAGATAACCTAACCATAATTTAAACTACTGAACTTACTCAAAACCACAACCCTGGGCCCTAAACCCTAAACCCTTCCTAAACCCTACCCTACCTAACCATTACTAACCCCACCCTAAAATACTAAACTAAAATAAAACCTAAATAAAATAAATATAAAACCTAAACCTAAAATAAAATAAAATAAAATAAATAAAATTTAAAACTATAACCTAAACCTAAAACTAAAAATAAAATATAATAAAAAAAATAAAATAAATAAAAACCTAAAATAAAATTTAAAAGTAAAATAAACCTAAGAATAAAATATGTAAATAAACTTTAAACTAAATTTAAAATAAAAAATAAAAATAAAAAAATTAAAATAAAATAAAACTAAATAAATCTAAACCTAAATAAACTAAAAAATAAAACCTAAACCCAGAAATAAACTTAAACTAAAAAATAAAATAAAATAAAATAAAATAAACTAAAATAAATTAAACTAAAATACATAAACGTAAACCTAAACCAAAAATAAAACCAAAACCTAAAACTAAATAAAATAAAATAAAAAAATAAACCTAAACTAATAAACTAAAGAAACCTAAAATAAAAAAAACTAAACTAAACCCATAATAAAAACCCCACCACAAAACAAAATAATAACTAAATTAACAAATAAAGCACAAAACTAAAATGATAATTAATAATAATAAACTAACAACTAACCCCAACTAAACTAAAGTTAAACCCTAAAAATATATAATAAATTGATAAAATAAAAGAATAATTAAAACTAATAATCAAATAACATAAACATTAATAAACTAAAAAAAACCTAAACCTCACAAAAAACTAATAGATAAAACAAATATATAAACCTAAATAAAACTAAACTAATAAAAAACTCTAAAACAAAACTAATAAAAAAACAAAACTAAAACCCCTAATAACTAAAAACTAAATAAAAAAATCCAAAAAAAAATAAACCTAAATCTAATAATAGTAATAATAATAAACCTAATAATAACTAAAACTAAACTAAAAATAAAAAACTAATAAATAATAAATAACTAAAAATCCTAATCCCTAAAAATAAAACTAATAAAAAAACCCTAAAAAAACTTGAATCCCTAAATCTAAAAAAATAACTAAACAAAACCAATAACTTAAAAAACCTAAACCCCTAAACCCTCTAATAAAATAAAAATAAAAATAAAAACCTAGACCCATCCTACGTCCCCTTCCAATCCTGAGCTTTAGCGATTCTTGAATCCTTTTGCTTTTCATTTTCTTTCTCGACATTTCTAGGCTAATTTTCCAAAAAATATTTCTAGTTCAACGTCGGATCTTCGGCCTTTGGCCGATCATGGTTCAGTTCTTAAGTGACACCATTTTCCTTGGCATCGGGTTTTTTGAGTACTTGGGAAAACTAAATGCTCCAGCTACTCCATCTTGAGCTTCCGATTCTTTGGGTATTGCTAAATCTTTTTCCTCTAAATTCTTCAAAGATGCATTATATGATAAGGATTCTTCAACTTCTTTTGATCTTTCTTTAAACCTAGTTCATACAACCTTCAAATGTGTTCCAACTATTATCTGCTTTGACTTGGATATTGAAAAACTAGTTGAGCCTTATGCGTATACTTTGATTTGAAAATTTTCTTTTCGATGTCCTAGTATGGAGGAAATTCAGTTTTTCTTTCATGACTTGAATATTTCTAGTGTTTTTTTGATTGGTTTACTGGACGGTAGACATGTGCTGATTAAATTATATAATGGCCTTGATTATAGTCATATGTTTGCTTGCCAATCTTATTATGTTAAAAACTATCAAATGTGTATTCTTAAATGAACTCCATTTTTTGACATTAAAGAGGAATCTCCTATAGTGCTGGTTTGGTTATATTTACCTAATCTTCAGGTTCACTTTGTTAATTATCAATTCTTGCATGATGTGGGTTCTATTTTTGGTAGACCCTTATAAATCGATCAAGCAACTGCAGCCAAATATAGACCATCGGTTGCTCAGAGCCTTGTTGAAATTGATGTAACAAAGAAATTTCCTATAGATGTGTGGATTGGATCGGAGAAATATGGATATTTCCAGCAGATCGAGTTTGAAAACTTCACTGCTTTGTACAATCATTACAAAACTCATGGCCATGATGTATCAAAATGTTTTGTTACTCATCAACATCTTCAAAAGGAAGTGGTTAAAAATCCTAAGGCTATTGGAAAAATTAGAGATTTAAAAAGTGATAAAAGAAATTCTACTTTAAATGAAAAGGATAATGGAGCTGTGAATGAAATTGTTGATGTTTCTAATGATGTTCCTAATGTTTCTAGTATTGTTCCCAATGTAAGGGGTAGTGATCAGCTTGTTAAAAATTCTTAAAACTATTTTGGAGTAATCGGGGTTTCATACTATTATTTCTATTATTCCTGAAAATTTGCAAGTGGATGATTTTCCTATTTTAGTTTTTGATTCTAAGGAGATTTTGATAAAGTTTATAAAAATCTTATAGAAAATATTTTTCTTATTTCGCCTCAAAAATCTTTAAAATAAAATCTTGTTTTATTTTCTTTGAATTTGGACAAGAATGATGGTATGGAGCTTGTTGATAATGTGTAGCCAAGTGTTTGTTTACTTAATAAATCTATTTATCCTCTTCTTTAACTATTATTCTGGATGGTTTTTTTCTTAGTGATAATTCTCATTTAATGGAGAAAGAGGATTTATCTTCTTGGGAAATGGGATCTTCTCCTAAATCTATCATTAATAATGATGACAAAAATTTTTTTGATGAAGAATCCATGGAGAATGAGATCAATTTTCAAACTATTTTTGTGAAAAGGAAAAAAGTTTAAAAATTATCCTCTTAAAGTTTCTAGATCAACTAGATCTTCTTCATCTTCTTTGCCTAATAAAAATTAATGTTTAACTTTCTTATTTGGAATGTGAGGGGCATTGGTACTCTTACTATTAGAAATAGAATTAGGAATCTTTGTAGAATTTATAATGTTGGTTTTTTGGTTATTCTTGAACCTCTTATTTTTTTTCATCTAAAATATTGCATGCGGCCATGATGATTGATTTTAACAATTTTTATTTAAATAATAATAATAAGATTTGGTTATTTTGGAATAATGCTCTTTCTATTTAATGATTTTCATCAAGTTATTAATGTGTATATTTAATTTGGTGATTATCATGCTTTTGGCTCTTTTTGGAATGACTTTATCATCCCTCTATCATCCTTCTATTAGATAAAAATTGTAATAAAAATTGTCAACTTGAGCATTTATCCAATCCCTCTATCATCCCTTCTATTATGTCTACTGAGAATAATGAGTGCTCGGTTTTTCCTCCTTCTGATGAGGAAATTTTTAATATTCTTAATGGTATGAATGTTGATTCTATTACAGGGTCGGATGGTTACACTACTTTATTCTTTTAAAAAGATTAGTTTATTATTAAAGTTGACCTTGTTAATGTTGTTAAGGATTTTTTTCAAGGAAATTGTATTCCTAAATATTTTAGTAGCACTTCTATTATTCTCATTCCTAAGAAAGATAATCTTGACTTTTGGAATGACTTTAGACCTATTAGTCTTTGTACTTTTTTCAATAAATTGATTTTTAAAATTTTGACTAATAGGCTTAGTAAGTTTCTTCCTAAGATTATCTCTTTTAGTCAAACTAGCTTTGTGAAAGGTAGAACTATTTGAGATAACATATTCTTGCTCAAGAATTGATTCATGATTTGAATGTTAAAACTATAAGTGACAATTTACTTTTTAAGCTTTACATCACCAAAGATTATGATAACATTGCTTGGGATTTTCTTAATAGCATTCTTACTTCTTTTTTTTTGTTTTTCTAATCATTTTGTTTCTTGGCTTAACAATATAATTAGAAATGTTTGGTTTTCATTAGTTATCAACGGTGAAAACTTTGGTTTCTTTAATTCCTCTCAAGGTATAAGACAAGCTGACTCTCTTTCTCTGTCTCTTTTTATTATTGCAGTTGAATATTTGTCACATTGGCTTAATATTTTTTTGAGAAGAATTCTAGTTTGTATTTCAGGAATCATGGTGGTTTGGCTATCTCTCACTTAAGCTTTGTTGATGATTTCATAATTTTTTGTAATGGCTCATTACATTATGTTAAAAAGCTTAAAGATTTTTTAAATTAATTTGAAAAGGAAACTGGCCTTTTGATTATTACTCATAAAAGTTGTTTTATCACTTGTACTCTTATTTATGTTCATAGAATTAACAAGATAAAGGATATCACTTGTTTTTCTCATCAAAATCTTCCTATTAAATTTTTAGGCTCCCCTTTATATTGTGGCCATAAGAGATCCTATCTCTTTGATGAGGTAACTCATAATATTCAAAATAAAGTTTCTATCATTGAATTTCATTTTTTGTCATTTGGTGGTAGATAAATTGTTATTAAAACTATTCTTTTTTCTCTTCCTTTTTACTTGTTGCTTAATATTGTTCGTCCTTCTTCTTGTTCTTATCAGGATTAAAAGACTTTTTAATATATTTTTTTTGGGGCTCTAGGAATTCAGCCAAAAGGCTTCATTAAACTTTTTGGTCTAATATGTGTGGTACCATTTATGAAGGTGGTATTAGGTGTAGATCATTGATGGATTCCACCAATATTTTTTCTTATAAACTTTGGTCAAATTTAAGAAAAATGAAAGTCTTTGGGCAAAATTCATGAAATTTAAATATTTCAAACGTAAGCATGCTTTAATTTTCAATTATAAACATGGCGACTCTATTGTTTGGAAACGACTCTGTGATAATAAATGGAAAGCAAAACCTCTCATTTTTTGGGGTATTAATAACGGATCTTCTTTCTTTTAGCAAGATAACTGTATGGGGGATTTTTCGATTGATTTTTGCTTAATACTCACTCTACTTCTTCTTTGAAAGTTAGTCATTTTATTTATAATGTTAAATGTAATTTCTCTCTTTTAAATGATTTGATTCCTGATTTCATTAGTAATAACATCATTAATATTCCTATTGATTGTAATTTTTTGAATCAAATTCTTTTCAAAATTTCTAGTCTTGAAGAATTTTTTTTAAAGATACTTGGCACTTTATTAGAGTAAAAAAAATCTTCTTCTCCTATTTTCCTTAAATTTTTTAATAATATTATTCTTACTTCTTATTCTATTATTGGATTAAGAATTTTAAGGGATTATATTACTATTGATTCTTTGCTTTTGGACCAAGGTTTTCCTCTACCCTCTAAATGCATGTGTTTCTTTCATATTGAGAATATTAGTCATGTTTTTTGTTAATGGTGCCATTGCCTCTAAATTTTGGGGTTGGTATGAGGATTTATTTAAAATAAGTTGTTTTAATGGTACTTTTACTTTAATGTAACTTCTTGACTCTTATTTTCTTAATAATGTTAAAGAGCATATCAAAATTGTGGTGGCAGTTACTTTGATTTGGTTTATTTGGCTTGACAGAAATGATGCTAAGCATCATAATGTGTCTATAAATCATAAGAGAATTACTGCTACGACTAAAGATAATTTTTCTTCTTTATATGAGGCTGCTCTTCTTAGTCGTACTAGTTTTAGAGTTGCAATTTTGTTGCTTCTAAAGTGGGTATCAGTTTTCCATATTTTGACTCATCTCCAAATTATAAAATTATTCATTGGATTAAGCCTCTTAATTATTGTATTAAAATTAATATTGATGGTTCTGTTGCATAGTACAAGTTGAGTTGTGGTGGTATTTTTAGAAATAATCTTGGGAATATTATCTTGGCTTTTTCCACCCCTCTCTCTACTAATTCTATTATTTTTTTTGCTAAATTGATGGTTGTTTATCATGCTCTTAAGCTTTGTTTAGATAGAAATTTTCATACTATTTGGTTGGAATCTGATGCTGAGATGGTTGTTGCTATGATCAACTCTAACCATAAGGGTACTGTTGAGCTTTTTTATTTAATTAAAAATATTTAAGTTATTATCTCTAAACTTTCTTTTAAAATTACTCATATTTTAAGAAAAGGTAATGTTAGTGCAGATTTCTTAGCGGGTTTGGGTTATAATCTCTCTGATTTTACTTTGTTTACCAATGCAAATATTCCTAAACAATTAAGAGGGCTGTCTAATTTAGATAAATTGGATTTACATTATGTTAGATTTTATTAGTTTTTTTTTCTTTCTTTTATGTTGGTGAATTTCTTGGGGCTTCTGTTTGGGATCTTCTGGTGGTTTTGGTTTGTTTGATTGATGTTTGCTCCTGTTCTTTTTGGGGGCTTTATGTTCTTGTTTTATTCCTATATTTTATAGGTTTGGAATGTCGGCTTCTACTATTTTGGTTGTCAAGCTATTATCGATTGTTGTTCCTACTTTTATTATGGTATCTCTTGTGGGGTTTTTTTTTGCTTTTGGTTGGTTGGTTGGCTTTCTTTGTTGGCTTTGAGGTTGGTCGCCTTGAGCTTCTTGGTTTTCGGTGCCTTCTCTAGATGTGATGTTGTTATGCTTCTCTTCCTTTTATTTTCTTTTATGGTTTTGGTTTGGTTTTTTGTTGCTTTCCTTTGTGTTTTGGTTATGGTTGTTACTTATTTTGTTGGTCGTGGTATATTTTTTTGGTTGCTTTAGTCGGTTGGAGTTGGTGAGCTTGCTAGTTGCTTCTCTTCTTCCCCCCTTGCTTCAATTTTTGGTATTTCTTCCTTGGTTGGTTACTTTGTTTTTTACTCCTCCTACTTTTGGTTGGTTGGATGGTTTTACTAGCTTAGAATTATTTCTTTGTTGGCTCGTTTCTACGATTGCCCCTTTGGTCGATGCCTTTATTATTGTTCTCTTTTTTTGGTGCCTGGTTCTAGATCTTTGCTGGTTATTGGTATGTGCTATGGTGCCTTTGTTAGGTTTGTTGCTATGATGGCTAAGATGTTTACTCTTTTCTATTGGTTGGAAACATTATTTGTGACTGTTACCCTCCTTTCGGAGTTTGGCTGCTCACAAATTTTTTTTGCCCCTTCTAATGTTTGTGACTAAGCCTGAGCCTTTTCTTTGGCTTTTCTTTCCTTTCTCTTTATCTCTATTTATTTTCTTTTCATTGTGCTTATCTTTGCTTTAGTTTTTTCTTGCAGGTTTCCTTCGTTTGCTCTTGGGTCTTTTCCTGGTGGTCGACTTGTTAGGGATTTTGTGTCGTTGCTATTCTTTTCTTAGTTTTCCTTTTCCTTTTCATTTTAATTTGTATTAGTTAGGGGACTTTTCTCTCTAGGTCTTTCTATAGCTATTTAAGTAGTAGCCTTTGAGATTTATCCCCTTTAAAGACGTGGTATCCTTTTCTTTTGGTAATAAAAATTCCCCTTTTTACCAAAAAATAAAAAAATAAACTAAACCCTAAACCTTAAACCCCAAACCCTAAACCCTAAAAACCCTAAAGCCTAAAGCTTAAACACTAAACCATAAACCCTAAACCCTAAACCATAACCCTAAACCCTAAACCCTAAACCCTAAAATCCTAAACCCTAAAACCCTAAACCCTAAACCTTAAACCATAAACCTTAAACCCTAAATCCTAAACCCTAAACCCTAAAAACCTAAAAACCTAAACCTAAACTAAATAAAACCTAACAATAAAATAAATAAAAGAACTAAATAAAATAAAATAATAACCAAACTTAAACCTAAAAATATAATAAAATAAAAAAAATAAAAAAACTAAAATAAAATAAATAAAAACCTAAACTAAATTAAATAAAATAAAATAAACCTAAGCATAAAAAACCTAAATAAAATAAAAACTAAATTGTAAAATAAAAATAAAATAAACCTAAAATAAAATAAAATAAAAACTAAATAAAAACCTAAACTTCAAAAATAAATTAAAAATAAATCCTAAACCCTAAACTAAAAAAAACCTAAACCTAAAATAAAAATAAAATAAACAAAATGAAATAAACCTAAACCTAAACTAAAATAAACTAAACTAAAATAAATAAAACCTAAACCTAAACCTAAAATATACTAAACATAAACCTAAACCTAAACTAAATAAAATAAAATAAACTAAAAATAAACCTAAACCTAAAGTAAAAAAATAAAACTTAAAAATTAACCTAAAATAAAAACCTAAAACCTACACCTAAAAAAATAAATAAATAAAACCTTAAACGTAAACCTAAATAAATAAAATTAAAACCTAAATCGAAAAAATAAAATAAAAATAAAACTCAACTAAAAAATAAACCTTAACCTACCAGTTTACTTAATTAAAAAAAAACCTTAAACACTAAATCCTAAACCCTAAACTCTAAGCCCTAAACCCTAAACCCTAAACCTAAAAAAACCTTAAACCCTAAACGCTAACCCTAAACCCTAAAAGAATAAACCTTAAAACCCAAAACCCTATACCCTAAACTCTAAACCATAAACCCTAACATTAAACCCTAAACCTTAAACCCCAAACCCTAGGCCTAATCCAAAAGTAGCTAAATAAATTAAAAATAGACCTAAACCATAAAACTTAATAAACCTAAACCTAAACCTAAACCCTAAGATTGGGCATAACCTTGAAGGCAGGAACATTACACAACCGTGCTCTAGATCCTGTGGTGGATATGGAGGTGGTGGTCGAAGCAGTGGTGGTTATGGAGGCGGGAGGTGCAATAGAAGTTACAGCCGTGGTGGTGGCGGAGGGAGAGATCAAAATATGATGGTGGATTGTGCTACTCGAGAGGCTTGGGTGGTTATGATGGGAACCAGAGAAACTGAAGAATGGCCGATCCGATCTACTACTTATGAAATTGTGTCTTTATTAGAGATGGTTCTAGATATCCATAGTTTTTGATTTGCTCTAAGCGTCCTCATTTTTTCTCTAGGTCGCCACTTGTGTCTTAGAAAACTTGGTGTGTTACTTGGTTGATGAAATCAAAAGAAGAAATGTTGAATCTAAATTTGTTTTCTGTTAAAAAGAAAAAACCAAAACCCTAAAGCCTAATCTTAAACTAAACTAAATAAAAAATAAATAAACTACATAAACCTAAAATATAAACTAAATAAACAAAATAAACCTAAACCTACCAGTTTACTTAACTGACAAAAATTAAAAAATAAAAAAGATAAAAACACTAACCCAAAATCATAAACCCTAAAACTAACCCTAAAACCTAAACCATAAATCCTAAACCATAAAACCCTACACCCTAAACACTAAATCCAAACCCTAAAACCCTAAACCCTAAACCCTTAAAACCTAAAAACCTAAACCTAAATAAAATAAAACCTAAAAATAAAATAAATAAAAAAACCTAAACCTAAATAAAATAAAATAAACTAATATAAAAACCTAAACTAAAACATAAACCTAAACCTAAAACTAAATTAAAATAAAAAAATAAAACTAAAATAAAATAAATAAAAACCTAAACTAAACTAAAAATATAATGAACCTAAGAAGAAAAAACCTAAATAAAATAAAAACTAAACATAAACTAAAATAAAATAAACCTAATAAAATAAAATAAAATAAAAACTAAATAAGAACTTAAACCTAAAAAATAAAACTAAAAATAAAATATAAAAATAAATAAATAATAAAACATAAACCCTAAACTAAAAAAAAACTAAACCTTAACTAATAATAAAATAAACAAAATAAAATAAACCTTAACCTAAACTAAAATAAACTAAACTTAACTAAATAAAACTTATACCTAATCCAAAAATAAAGTAAACCTAAACCTAAACCTAAACTAAATAAAATAAAATAAACTAAAATAAACCTAAACCTAAACTAAAAAATAAAACCTAAAAATAAACCTAAAATAAATTCCAAAAACCTAAGCCTAAAAAAATAAAATAAAAACCTAAACCTAAACCTAAAATAAAAAATAAAACCTAAACCTAAAAAATAAAATAAAAATAAAACTCAACTAAAAAAATAAACATAAACCTAAACCTAAACCTAAAAAATAAACTAAATTAAAAAACTAACTAAAATTAAATAAACTAAACTAAATAAAAATAAAACATAAACTAAAATAAAAATGGAAATAATTAAACTATAATAAATAAAAATTAAACTAAATAAACTTAAACCTATCAATTTACTTAATTTTTTTAAGAAAAGCCTAAACTCTAAACATTAAACCCTAAAACCTAAATCCTAAACTCTAAACCCTAAACTCTAGACCCTAAAACTAACAGTAAACCCTAAACCATAAACGTACGACCCTAAAACTACAACCCTAAACCCTAAACTCTAAACAAACATTAAACTCTAAAAACCCTAAAGCCTAAAGCCTAAAGCCTAAAGCCTACCCTAAACTCTAAATTAACCTTAAACCCTAAACCCTAAAGCCTAAACACTAAACACTAAACCTAAACCCTAAACCCTAAAATCGTAAACCCTAAAATTGTAAATCCTAAACCCTAAAAACCTAAATATTTAAACCTAAACTAAATAAAACCTAGAAATAAAATAAATAATTAAACATAAACAAAATTAAAATAAAATAATAATATAAAAACCAAAAGTAAAATCTAAACCAAAACTTATAAATAAAATTAAATAAAAAATATAAATATAATAAAATAAAATAAATAAAAACCTAAACTATACTAAAAAAATAAAATAAACATAAAAATGAAAAAACTTAAATAATATATAAACTAAACATAAAATAAAAATAAAATAAACCTAAAATAAAATAAAATTAACTAAATAAAATCTAAACCTAAAAAATAAACCTAAAAATAAAACTTAAAAATAAATAAATAATAAAACCTAAACCCTAAACTTAAAAAAAAACTAAACCTAAAATAAAAATACAATAAATAAAATAAAGTAAACCTAAACCTAAACTAAAATAAATAAAACCTAAAAAACAAAAATAAAGTAAACCTAAACCTAAACCTAAACAAAATAAAATAAAATAAACTAAAAATAAACCTAAACCTAAACTAAAAAATAAAACCTAAAAATAAACATAAAACCTAAGCATAAAAAAATAAAATAAAACCTAAACCTAAACCTAAACTGAAAAGATAAAATAAGAAATAAAACTCAACTAAAAAATAAACCTAAACCTAAAACATAAACTAAAATAAATAAACCTAAAGTAAATAAACAAAACAAAATAAAATTTGAAAATAAATCTAAATAAAAAAATTAATGTAAACTAAAATAAATAAAAAAATAAACTAATTATACCAAATAAACTTATACCTACCAGCTTACTTAATTTTTTTTAAAAAAAACCTTAAAACCTAAATCCTAAACCCTAAACTCAAAACCTTAAACCCTAAACCAACAACCCTACACTTACAACCCTAAATCCTAAACCCTAAACCCTAAACCCTCAAACCCTAAACCCTAAACCCTAAACCCTAACCCTAAACCCTAAACCCTAAATCCCCAAACCCTAAACCTAAACTTAAAGTAACTAAATAAATTAAACAATTAAACATAATCCCTAAAATTTAATAAACCTAAACCTAACCCTAAATTCTAAGAATGGGCAGAACCTTGATGGCATCAAGATCACCATCAACGAGACTCAGTTTATATCTAGCGATGGAGGCGATGGTAGAGGTGGCATTTATCACAATGGTGGTGGGAGATATGTAGGTGTTGGTGGATATGGAGGTGGTGGTCGAAGCAGTGGTGGCTATGGAGGCAGGAGGAGCGACGGAGGTTACAGTTGTGGTGGTGGCGGAGGGAGAGATCGAGGATATGATGGTGGATCTCGCTACTCGAGAGGCCGGGTGGTTTTGATGGACAATGGAGAAATTGAAGAATGGCCGATCCGATCTGCTGCTTATGGAACTGTGTCTTTACAGTAGTGACGGTTCTAGTTATTTAGGGTTTTTGATTTACTTTATGCATGCTCATTTTTGATCTATGTCATCACATGTCTTAGAAAACTTGGTGTGTTACTTGGTTGATGAAAGAAAAAAGAAGAAATATTTAATCTGAATTAGTTCTCTGTTTAAAAAAAACCAAAGACCCTAAAGCCTAAACTAAAAAAAAACCTAAACCTAAAATAAAAATAAAATAAACCTAAACCTACGCTAAAATAAACTAAACTAAAATAAATAAAACCTAAACCAAAACCTAAAATAAACTAAACCTAAACATAAACTAGATATAAATTTAAAATAAACCTAAACATAAACTAAAAAATAAAACCTAAATTAAACCTGAAATAAAAACCTAAAATCTCAACCTAAAAAAATAAAATAAAACCTAAACCTAAACCTAAAAATAAAAAATAAAATATAATCCTACAAAAATATAATAAAAATAAAACTAAACTAAAAAAATTACATAAACCTAAACCTAAATTGAAAAAATAAACTAAAATAAAAACCTAAACTAAAATAAATAAACCTAATATAAATAAACTAAATAATAAATAAACAAAATAAATAAAATAAAAATAAAATAAACTAAAATAAATAAAAATAAACTAAAAAATTAAGATGGTTTATTTAAATTAAAAACTTAAACCTAAACTCAATAAACTCTAACCCTAAAACCTAAACACTAACCTAAACCTAAAACTTAACCTAAACCTAAAACTAACCTAAACCCTAAACTATAAACCATAAACCCTAAACCCTAAAACCCTAACTATTATAACCTAAAATCTAAATGCTAAACCCTAAACCCTAAACCTTAAACCCTAAAACCTACAGCCCTAAACCCTAAACCATAAACCCTAAACCCCAAACCTTAAGCCCTAAACCCTAAACCCTAAACCCTAAACCCTAAACCCAAAAAACTAAAAACCTAAACTTAAATCAAATAAACCCTAAAAATAAAATGAATTAAAAAACCTAAACATAAATAAAATAATAAAATAAAATAAATTAGAAATCTAAACTAAAACCTAAACCGAAACCTAAATCGAAACCAAAACCTAAAAATAAAATAAAATAAAAAAATAAAAACTAAAATAAAATAAAATAAATAAAAACCTAAACTAAACTAAAAAAATAAACCTAAAATTAAAAAACTTAAATAAAATATAACAGAAATGTAAAATAAAAAAAAAATAAAACTAAAATAATATAAAATAAAAACTAAATAAAAATAAAACCTAAAAAAATAAAAAAAAATAAAACCAAAACCTATACTAAAAAAAACCAAAACTCAAAATTAACCAAATAAAATAAAGCTAAACTTAAACCTAAACTAAAATATAATAAACTAAAATGAACTAAACCTAAACCCTAAACTAAATAAATTAAATAAACAAAAAATAAAACCTAAACTAAAAAATAAAACCTAAAAATAAACCTAAAGAAAAACCTAAAACCTAAACCTAAAAAAAAATAAAATCCTAAACTTAAACTTAAAAATAAAAAAATAAAACCTAAAACTACAAAAAAAAAATACTAATCTAATAAATTAACATAAACTAAAAATAGAAAACCTTAACTAAAATAAATAAACCTAAAATAAATTAGCTAAACTATATAAAAATAGAAAATAAACCTAAATAAAAATAAAAAATAAAATAAAATAAAAAATCAAACCTATAGGTTTACTTAAATTTTTTTAAAAAACCCTAATCCGTAAACCCTAAACCCTAAACTCTAAGCCCTAAAACCTAACCCTAACCCTAAACTCAAAACCCTAAACTTTAAACCCTAAAATCCTAATCCCTAAGCTCTAAATTAACCCTAAACCCTAACCCCTAAACTAACCATATACATTAAGCAAACCCTAAACCCTAAAACCTAAAATTAACTTCAAATAAATACCTAAAACCAAACCTAAGAAAATAAAATAAAAATGTTAGCCTAAACCTAAAATAAAAAAATAAACCTAATCCCTGGACTAAATCCTAAACCCTAATGCTAACCATAGACCATAAACCCTAAACCCCAAAACCTAAACACTAAACCCTGAACTCTAAACCCTAATAAAATGAAAAAATAAACCTCAAATTAAAAACCTAAACCTAAACTTCAAAAAAATAAAATAAAAACCTAAACCTAAACCTAAAAATAAAAAATAAAACCTAAAGCTAAAAAAATAAAATAAAAATAAAACTAAATTAAAAAAATAAATATAAACCTAAACCTAAATAAAAAAGTAAACTAAACTAAAAACCTAAACTAAAATAAATAAACTAAACTAAATAAAAAACATAAACCTAAATAAAAATAAAAATATAATAACCTAAAATAAATAAAAAATAAACTAAATACACAAAATAAACCTAAACCTACTAGTTTACTTAATTTAAAACCCTAAACCCTAAACCCTAAACCCTAAATCTTAAACCCTAAATCTTAAGCCCTAAACCCAAAACCCTAGACCCTAAAACCAACACTAAACCCTAAACCCTAAACTTACAACCCTAAAACTACAACCCTAAACCCTAAACTCTAAACTAACCCAAAAACTTAAAAGCCCTAAACCCTAAAGCTTAGAGCCTAAAGCCTAAACCCTAAACTAACCCTAAACCCTAAACTCTAAAAACCCTAAACCTTAAAGCCTAAATACTAAACCCTAAACCCTAAACTCTAAACCCAAACCCTAAACCCTAAACCCTAAAACCCTAACCCCTAAAATTGTAAACCCTAAACCCTAAATCCTAAACCCTAAAAACTTAGAAACCTAAACCAAAACTAAATAAAATAAAAAAATTAAATAAATAAATAACATAAACCAAAATAAAATAAAAATAATAATATAAAAACCTAAACTAAAACCTAAACCTAAACCTAAAAATAAAATAAAAATATATATAAATAAACTAAAATAAAATAAATGTAAAAATAAAAAACCTAAATAAAATATAAACTAAACATAAAATAAACCTAAAATAAACCTAAAATAAAATAAAATAAAAACCTAAACCTAAACCTAAAAAAAACATAAAAATAAAACCTAAAAATATATAAAAAAAAACCTAATCGCTAAACTAAAAAAAACCTAAACCTAAAATTAAAATTTAATAAATAAAATAAAATAAATAAAACCTAAACCTAAACCAAAATAAAGTAAACCCAAACCTAAACCTAAATGAAATAAAATAAAATAAACTAGAAATAAACCTAAACCTAAACTTAAAAATAAAACCTAAAAATAAACCTAAAATAAAATCCTAAAACCTAAGCTTAAAAAAAAATAATAACCTAAACCTAAACCTAAAAATAAAAAATAAAACCTAAACCTAAAAGATAAAATAAAAATAAAACTCAACTAAAAAATAAACATAAACCTAAATAATAAACTAAAATAAAAAAACCTAAACTAAAATAAATAAACTAAACAAAATAAAAAATAAAGTAAACTAAATATACTAAATAAACCTAAACCTTCCAGTTTACTTAATTTTAAAAAATCACTTCAAACCTAAATCCTAAATTCTAAACCCTAAACCCTAAACTTTAAACTTATAACCCTAAATCCAAAACTCTAAGCCTAAACCCTAAAAAACCCTAAACCCTAAATCATAAACCCAAACCTTAAACCCTAAACCCTAAAAGCATAAACCCTAAAACCCTAAACCCTAAACCCTAAACCCTAACCATAAACCCTAAACCCTAAACCCCAAACCCTAAACCTAAA
Source organism: Cymbidium sinense (assembly GCA_021442155.1). NCBI lineage: Eukaryota > Viridiplantae > Streptophyta > Magnoliopsida > Asparagales > Orchidaceae > Cymbidium > Cymbidium sinense. The sequence continues at coordinate 178,685,598 of CM038221.1, read as the reverse complement.
CTTAAAGTAACTAAATAAATTTAAAAAGAAAACTAATCTCTAAAACCTAATAAACCTAAACCTAATCCTAAACCCTAAGAAAGGGCAGACCCTTGATGGAATGAACATCACCACAACCTAACCCGCTTAGATCTAGGTGGAGGCAGAAAGGGTTATCACAAGAAGTGGTGGGGATCCAAGGTGCTTGTGGATATGGAGGTGGTGGTCAAAGCAAAGGTGGTTATGGAGTCAGGAGGAGCAACGGTTACTGCCTTGGTGATGGTGGAGGGATAAGAGCTTCTACTTATCTAGGGTTTTGATTTGCTCTATCGTGCTCATTTTCTATGTCATCACTTATGTCTTAGAAAACTTGTTATGTTACTTGGTTGATAATGTAAGAAATGTTGAATCATTTGTTCTAAAAATAAGACCCTTGTAAACCACCTAAACTGTAAAATAAACCTAAACCCCTAAAATAAACCTAAATAAACTAAACCTTAAACCTAAACTAAAATAAACCTAAAAATAAACCTAAAACTTAAACTAAAATAAAATCCTAAACCTCACTAAAAAAAGCCTAAACCTAAACCTAAAAATAAAAAAATAAAACCTAAACCTACAAAATAAAATAAAAATTAAACTAAACTAAAAAACTTACATAAACCTAAACCTAAACCTAATAAATAAACTAAAATAAAAAACTTGAACTAAATAAATAAATTAAACTATGTAACAAAATAAAATAAACCTAAATAAACAAGTTAAATAAATTAAAATAAATAAAAAATAAACTCAATAAACCTAAGCCTACCGGTTTAGTTAATATTAAAAAAAATGCTAAACCCCAAATCCTAAACCCTAAACTCTAAAGCTAAACCCTAAACCTATAACCCTAAATCCCAAACCTTACACCCTAAACCCTAAAGCCTAAACTATAAATAAAAAATAAATAATAAAAAACACTAACCCTAAATCCTAAACTCAAAACCCTAAACCCTAAACCAAACCTGACCACAAACCTAGACCCTAACCCTAAACCCTAAAACCTAAACTAAACCCTAAACCCTAAACATAAAACCTATAACCCCAGACCCTAAACCCTAAACCCCAGACCCTACTGAGCCCTAAAACTAAATACAAAAAAACCTAAAACTAAGCCAAAAATCAAATAAAATCTAAAAATAAAATAAATAAAAAAACCTAAACATAAAAACTAAAAAATAAAATAAAATAGAGATCTAAATTATAACCTAAACCTAAAAATTAAATAAAATAAAAAATCAAAACTAAACTAAAATAAAATAAATAGAAACCTAAACTAAACTAAAAAAAATAAACTTAAATATAAAAAACCTAAATAACATATAACATAAACGTAAAATACAAATAAAATAAACCAAAAATAATATTAAAGAAACACTAAATAAAAATATAAACCTAAAAAATAAATACAAAAATAAAACCTGAAAAAATAAAACCAAAATCCTAAACTTAAAAAAAAACAAAACTTAAAATTAACAAAATAAAGTAAACCTAAACCTAAACAAAAATAAACTAAACTAAAATAAATAAAACGTAAACCTAAACCTTAAAATAAATAAAATAAAATAAACTAAAAATAAACATAAACCAAAATTAAAAAAGAAAATCTAGAAATAAACTTAAAATAAAAACCTAAAACCTAAACCTAAAAAAATAAAATAAAATATTAAACCCAAACCTAAAAATTAAAAATAAAACCTAAAACTAAAAAAATAATAATAACATACTAATCTAAAAAACAAACATAAACCTAAATCTAAACTTAAAAAATAAACTAAAATAAAAAACCTTAACTAAAATAAGTAAAACTAAAATAAATAAACTAAACTATATAAAAATAAAAAAACCTAAATAAAAATAAAAAATAAAATAAACTTAAATAAATAAAAAATAAAATAAACTAAAATAAATAAAAAATAAACAAAATAAACATAAACCAACAGGTTCACTTCAATTTTTCCTTTTTAAAAAAACTAAACCCTAAATCCTAAACCTACAACCCTAAATCCTAATCCCTAAACCCTAAACCCTAATGCTAACCCTAAGCTCAAAACACTAAACTTTAAACCCTAAAACCCTAAACTCTAAGCTCTAATTTAACCCTAAACCCTAAACCCAAAATCCTAAAAAACCCCCCCTACCCACCTAACCTAACCTAAAACCCTAATAAATCCACAAAATAAACCTCAAATAAAACTTAAAACCTAAACCTAAAAAATAAAATAAAATGTAAACTTAAACCTAAAAACTTAAACTAAAAAATAAAATAAAATAAAACTAAACTAAAAAACATAAGCTAAACCTAAACCTAAAAAATAAATTAAAATAAACCTAAACTAAAATTAAAACTAAACTAAATAAAATAAAAATAAACCTAAATAAAATTAAAAAAATAAATAAACTAAAATAAATAATAAATAAAATGAGCTTGTGGTTTGTTAATTTAAAAAAAAACTAAAACCACCATACACTACCAGACCCTAGGCCACAAACCTGACCCCTGACTGACCTAACCTAAACCTCCCTAAACCTAAAACCCTAAAAGCTCACTAACTAAACCTAAACCCAAAACCACAACCAGCCCAGAGCTGAGCCATAAACCCTAAACCCTAAACCATAAACCCTACCTTAACCCTAAACTAAAAAACCAAAATACTCACCAGACCCAAGCACCTCTAACCCTAACCTAAACCTAAACTCTAAGTCTAGGCCTTAAATCCATCCTCTAAATTAATGGTGCACTAATCCCTAAACCCTATAAAACTTAAAAATAAACCTCAAATTAAAACCTAAACTTGAAACCTAAAAAAAATAAAATAATAACCTAAACTTAAAATTAAAAATAAAAAATAAAACCTAAACTTAAAAAAATAAAATAAAAATAAAACTAAATTAAAAAATAAATCTAAACCTAAACAAAAAAATAAACTAAGCTCAAAAACCTAAACTAAAATAAATAAACCAAAAATAAATAAACTAAACTAAATAAAAATAAAAAAATAAACCTAAATTAAAATAAAAAATAAAATAAACTAAAAATATTATATTAAACTAAATAAAAATATAAAAATAAACCTAAATAAAAATAAAAAATAAAATAAACTAAAATAAATAAAAAATAAACCTAAACCTACCACCTTACTTAATTTTTATTTAAAAAAAAACTCTAAACACTAAACCCTAAATCTTAAACCCCAAATAATAAACCCTAAACTTTAAACCTTAAACCCTAAACCTACAACCCTAAACCCAAAACCCTAAACCTTAAACCATACCAAAACCTTAACCCCTAAAGCTAAACAAATAAAATAAATAATAAAATCTTGTTAACACTAAATGATCCCTAAACCTAAAATATAACCCTACACAACCCTAAACCCTAAACCAACTCTAAATCCATAAACCCTAAACCACTGCCCTAAATAATAATAAACTCACAACCCTATCCTGGGCTTGGGCATTAAACTTTCCAACCACTCAAAGCTCTAATTTCTGACCACAACCCTAAAACCCTAACCCTAAACTAATTATGTGCCTAAGCTGACCTAAACCCACCTAATCTTAAAATAAACCTCAGATAAAACTTAAACCTAAACCTAAAAAATAAAATAAAATGTAAACCTAAATAAAAAAATAAAACTTAAATCAAAAAATAAAATAAAACTAAACTAAAAATAAACATAAACCTAAACCTAAACCTAAAAAATAAATTAAAATAAAAAATCTAAACTAAAATAAATAAACCTAAAATTAATAAGCTAAACTTAATAAACATAAAAAATAAACCTAAATAAAAATAATAAATCAAATCAAATCAAATAAATAAAAAATAAACTAAATAAACCTAAACCTACCAATATACTTTGTTTAAAAAAAAAAACTTAAACACTAAACCCTAAACCTTAAACATTAATTCCACCACACCCTACTGACCCAACCTATCACTGACTCCCAAACTCTGACCCTAAACCCTGAACCCCTAAATCCTAAGCTCTAAACTAACTCTAAACCCTAAACCCAAAACCCTAAACTCTAAAAACCCTAAACCCTAAAGGTTAAACCCTAAACACTAAACCCTAAACCATAAACCCTAAACCCTCAAGCAAATGCCCATACTGAGCCCAAACAGCTGGCTGAGCTAAACCCTAAAACCTAAAGCCTAAATCCTAAATCCTGAAAAACTAACTATACCCAAGCAGTCCCTAAACCCTAAACCCTGACCCAATACTTAACATAAACCTCAAATTAAACTAAACTAAACCAAAAAAATAAAATAATAACCTAAACTTAAAAAAATAATACCTAAACTTAAGATAAAATAAAATAAACTAAACTAAAATTAACATAAACCCTAAACCTAAAAAGAAAGACTAAAATAAAACCTAAACTAAGATAAATAAACCTAAAATAAATTAACTAAACTAAATAAAATAAAAGATAAACCTAAATAAAAATAAAAAATAAAATAAAATAAATTAAATTAAAAATAAATAAAATAAACCTAAACTTACCACCTTTTTAATTTTTATTTAAAAAAACTCTAAACACTAAACCCTAACCCCTACACCCTAAATCCTAAACCCTACACTACCACTAAACCCACCTAAACTCCTAAACTCTACCCCCCAAACCCTAAACCTTACACTAACCCACAAGCTGGCGGGCATAAGATAAATAAAATAAAATCTTAACCTTAACCCTAATTACTATCCCTAAACCTTAAAACTAACCCTAAACCCTAAACCTACAACCCTAAACCCTAAACCCAAAACACTAAATCCTTAAACCCTAAACCCTACCTATAAAATAATAAACCTTAAACCTTAAGCCCTAAACCCTAAACCCTAACCCTATCCCTAAACTCAAAACACTAAACTTTTAACCCTAAAACCCTAAACTCAAAGCTCTAATTTAACCCTAAACCCTAAAAAATCTTAATAAAACTTAAAAATAAACCTCAAATAAAAACTTAAAACCTAAACCTAAAAAAATAAAATAAAAATGTAAACCTAAACATAAAAAAAAAACTTAAACCAAAAAAATAAAAAAATAATATAAAACTAAACTAAAAATAAACATAAACCTAAACCTAAACCTAAAAAATAAATTAAAATAAAATCTGACTAAGATAAATAAACCTATAATTAATAAACTAAACTTAATAAAAATAAAAAAAGTGAAATAAAATAAAAAAAAATAAAATAAACTCAAATAAATAAAATAAACTAAATAAACCTAAACCTACCATATACAATTTTAAAAAAACTTTAAACTAGGCCCTAGGCCTTAAAACTAATTCCAAAGGCCCTAAACTCACCCTACCCATCACTGAGCTGGAAACCCTAAACCCTAAACCACGGACCCTACCCTAAACTAACTAAACTCTGAGCCCAAACCAAAACTAAAAAAACAAACCCCAAAGACTACCCTAAACCCCTCCATGCCTAAACCATAAGATCTAAACTAGGCTGCCCTAAAACCTAAAGCCTAAACCCTAAATCCTAACCCCTAAACTAATAGTAAATCCAAAGCAATCCCTAAACCCTAAACCCTAAACCTTAAACCTTAATTAAACTTAAACATAAACCTCAAATTAAAACCTAAAACCTAAACCTAAAAAAATAAAATAATAACCTAAACCTAAACTTAAAAAAATATAAAACCTAAACTTAAAAAAATAAAATAAAAATAAAACTAAACTAAAAAAATTAACATAAACATAAACCTAAACCTAAAATAAAAACTGAAATAAATAAACCTAAAATAAATCAACTCAATGAAATAAAAATAAAAAACTAAACCTAAATAAAATAAAATAAAATAAATAAAAATAAATAAAATAAACCTAAACCTACTAACTTATTTTTCTTTTGGAAAAAAACCTAAACCAAACCCTAAACCACCCCCAAATCCTAAACCCTAAACCCTAAACCCAACCTAAACTGACCCCAAACCCTAAACCCTAAGAAACCTTAAACACTAAACCCTATAGCCTAAACCCTGAATAAAATAAATATAAAATAAAATAAAATAATCTTAACCTTAACCCTAAATCCTAACACTTAACCATAAAACTAACCCTACCAACCATAAACCACAAACCTAAACCCACAAAACCCTAAACCCTGAACCATAAACCCTAAACCATAAAATAATAAACCCTAAACCCTAAACCCTAAACCCTAAAACCTGCAACTCTAAATCCTAAACCCTAAACCCTAAGCCCTAAACCCTAAACCCTAAAAACCTAAAATCTAAATATATAAAAACCTAAACCTAAACTAAAATCCAACAAGTAAAATAAATAAATAAAAATTAAACTTAAATAAAATAAAATAAAATAAAATCCTAAACTAAAACATAAACCTATACCTAAACCTAAACCAAAAATTAAAAAAAAAAAACATAAAAAATAAAAACTAAAATAAAATAAAATAAATAAAACCTAAGCTAAACTAAAAAATAAAATAAACCTAAAAGTGAAAAACCTAAATATAGTAAAACCCAAACATTAAATTAAAATAAAATAAACCTAAAATAAAATAAATTCATAAATAAATAAATAAAATCTAAAAAATGAACCTAAAAATAAAACTTAGATATAAATAAAAAGTAAAACCTAAACCATAAATTAAAAAAAAAACCTAAACTTTAAAAAAAAAACAAAATAAAATAAAACTAAATCATAAACTAAAAAAACCCAAACCTAAAATAATCAAATTAAAATAAATTTAAACTAAAACTAAAATAAACTAAACTAAAATAAATAAAATGTAAACCTGAACTTAAACCCTAAACTAAAAAGAAAATAAACTAAAAATAAAACTCAACCTAAACTAAAAAATAAAACCTAAAATAAAAACCTAAAGCCTAAACCTTAAAAAATAAAATAAAATCCTAAACCTAAACCTAAAAATAAAAGATATAACTTAAACATAAAAAATAAAAAATAAAATACTAATCTAAAAACTAAACATAAACCTAAATCTAAACCTAAAAAATAAAATAAAATAAAAAAATTTAAACTAAAATAAATAAACCTAAGATAAATAACCTAAACTCAATAAAGAAAAAGAACTTAAATAAAAGTAAAAAATAAATTAAGCTAAAATAAATAAAAAATAAACTAAATAAACTTAAACCTAGAGGTTTATAAAAAATGACCCTAAACCCTAAAGCCTAACCCTACAACCCTAAATCCTAAGCCATAAACCAAAAATCCTAAACCCTAAATCCTAAACCCGAAACACTAAACCATAACCCCTAAACTAACCTTAAACCCTAAGCTAACCTTAAACCCTAAACCCTAATGAAATGTAAAATAAATCTCAAATAAAAACCTAAAACCTAAACCTTAAAAAATAAAATAAAAATCTAAACCTAAACCTAAAAATAAAAAATAAACTAAAATTAAAAACCTAAACTTAAATAAATAAACCTGAAATAAACAAACTAAATTAAATAAAAATAAAAAATAAACAAAAATAAAAATAAAAAATTAAATAAAATAAATAAAAAATAAATTACATAAACTATATAAACCTAAACCCACGGGTTCACTTAAATTATTTTAAAAAAAAAAACCTAAACCCTAAATCCTAAACCTGCAACCCTAAACCCTAAACCCTAACCTTAACCCTAAACCCGAAACCCTAAACCCTAAATCCTAAATCCTAAAACCCTAAACCCTAAGCTCCAAACCAACCCATAAAATCCTAAACTGATACTTAAACCATAAACCCTAAACCTTAATAAAACCTAAAAATAAGCCTCAAATAAAAACCTAAAACCTAAACCTAAAAAAATAAAATAAAAGCTTAACCCTAAAAAGAAAAAATAAAACCTAAACCAAAAAAATAAAATAAAAAATACTTATCTAAAAAATAAACATAAACCTAAATCTAAATGAAAAAATTAATTAAAATAAAAAAAACTAGACTAAAATAAATAAACCTAAAATAAACAAACTAAATTAAATAAAAATAAAAAATAAACATAAATAAAAAATAAAAGATAAAATAAATTAAAATAAATAAATAAATAACTAAATAATCTAAATAAACCTAAACCTATAGGTTTACTTAAATTTTAAAAGAAAAACCCTAAACCCTAAACCTATAACCCTAAATCCTAAACCCTAAACAGAGCCATAAACCTAAACCCTAATCCAACCTAACCCTGACCCTGACCCTAAACCTGAGCCACCAGGCCACCACCACATCCAAACCTTAACTCACCAAACCTGGGCCCTAAACCCAAAATCTAAACCCTAAACTAAATCCTCCCTGGGCCCTAAATGCTGGGCCCTAAACTCTGGCCTCTAACTTTAAACCTAAACTGGGCCTTCCACTGACCACAGGCTTAAACTAAACCTGGGCCACTAAACCTAAACTTAAACATGACCCTAGCCAAACCCTAAAATCTAAACCCTAAACCCTAAAACCCTAAACCCTAAACCCTAAACCTAAACCTAAACCATAAAAAACATAATCCTAAACTATATAAACTTAAAAATAAAATAAAATAAATAAATAAAACCTAAATAAAATAGAAAATAAAACTAAAAATAAAATATAATAAAAATTAAAATAAACTATACTAAAATATCAAAATAAACTTAAGATTAAAACCTAAATAAATAACTATAAAATAAAAATAATTTCAACCCAAAATAAAATAAAATAAAAACTAAATAAAACCTAAACTTAAAAATAAAACTAAAAAATAAATAAAAAATAAAACCTAAGCTCTAAACTAAAAAAAACTAAACGTAAAATAAATAAAATAAAATAAACTTAAACCTAAACCTAAAATAAACTAAACTTAAACCGAAACCTAAACTAAATAAAATAAAATAAACTAAAAATAAACCTAAACCTAAACTAAAAAATAAAACCTAAAAATAAACCTAAAAAACTAACATAAAAACCTAAACCTAAAAATAAAGAATAAAACATAAACCTAAAGAATAAAATAAAAATAAAACTCAACTAAAAAATAAACTTAAACCTGAACCTAAACCTAAAAAATAAATGAAAATAAAAAACTTAAAATAAAATAAATAAACCTAAAATAAATAAACTAAACTACATAAAAATAAAAAATAAAGTAATCTAAAATAAATAAAAAATAAACTAAATATACTAAATAAACCTAAACCTACCTATTTTCTTAATTTAAAAAATAAAACCTTAAACCCTAAACCTACAACCCTAATCCCTAAACCCTAAAGCTAAAATGCGCTAAACCCTAAACCCTAAACCTTAACCCTAAGCCCTAAACCCTAAACCCTAACCCTAACCCTAAACCCTAAACCCTAACCCTAAACCCTAAACCCTAAACTCCAAACCCTAAACATAAACCTAAAGTAACTACATAAATTAAAAAATAAACTTAAACCCTAAAATGTAATAAACCTACACCTAAACCTAAACCCTAAGAATGGGGAGAACCTTGACGGTAGGAACATCTCTGTCAACCAGGCTCAATCTAGATCTAGCAGTGGAGGTTTAGGAGGAGGTGATAGTTATCATAGTGGTGGAGGGGGATTTGGAGGTGTTAGTGGATATGGAGGTGGTGGTCAGAGTAGCAGTGGTGGTTATGGAGATGGGAGGAGCGATAGAGGTTACAGCCATGGTGGTAGCAGAGGGAGAGGTCGGGGATATGATGGTGGATCCCGCTACACGAGAGGCCATGGTAGTTGTGATGAGAATTAGAGAAACTGAAGAACGGCCAATCTGATCTACTATTTATGGAACTATATCTTTGTAGTAGAGCGGTTCTAGTTATCTAGGGTTTTGATTTGCTCTATGTGTGCCCATTTTTTATCAATGTTGTTACTTGGTTGATGAAATCGAAATGATGAAATGTTGAATCTAAATTTATTCTCTATTAAAAAAACCAAAAACCCTAAATCCTAAAGTAAAACAAAAAACCTAAACTAAAAGAAACCTAAACATAAAATAAAAATAAAATAAACCTAAACATACACAAAAATAGACTAAACTAAAATAAATAAAACTTAAACCTAAAATAAACTAAACCAAACCTACAACAAAACTAGATAAAATAAAATAAACTAAAAAATAAAACCTAAAAATAAACCTAAAGTAAAAACCTAAAACCAAAAAAAAAAAATAAAATAAAACCTAAACCTAAACTAAAAATATAAATTAAGCAAACAAAAAATAAAATAAATTAAACTAAAAATAAACATAAACCTAAACCTAAACCTAAACCTAAACCTAAAAAATAAATTGAAATAAAAACCTAAACTAAAATAAATAAACCTAAAATAAATAAACTAAACTAAATAAAAATAAAAAATAAACCTAAATATAAATAAAAAAACTAAAATAAATAAAAAAATAAATTAAATAAGCTAAATATAAAACCTAAAAATTAAAAAAAAAATTAAAAAAAATAAAACCATAACCCTAAACCCTAAACCCTAAAATTAAACCTAAAACCTACCACAAACTAACTTAGGCTAAATAAACTCAGCCAAATGAAACAAAATGAGCCACAAACCACACCCAAACCATGAGCCCTAAACCCTGATCCTAAAACCTAAAATCTAAGGCAAACCTAGAAATAAATGCCTAGAAAATAAAGATCTGGCTAACTAGGCTAGCTGAGCAGGCTAAAAGATAAGATAAATAAAAACCTAATGATCTAAATGAGCTAACCTGTGGGTTTGCTTGGGTTTTAAAGAAGACCTAGGCCCTAAACTATGACCCTGTCCTGGGCCCTGGAGTCATAGCCCTAAGGCTGGACCACAACTGCTGACCACTGGGCCCAGACCCAAAACTGATCTGGTCTGGGCTGGCCACTGGGCCAGAGCCTGAGCCTGACCCAGGGCCAGGCCCAGGGCTCGACCCCACCAGGCTGACTTTTAGACAGGCTGACCTGGGCCACTGAGCCAGCCAGGCACTGAGCCTCACAAGGCTGACACTGGGCCACTGAGATCTGGGCCCAGGCCAGCCAGAGTATTGACCCTGAGGCCAGACCCAAGATCCTAGGCCACAACCCAAGACCCTGGGCCTGAGCCAACCCTGGGCTAAACTGGGCCTAAACAAAACTGATCTAAACTATGGGCTTAAAAATAAAATAAATAATGATAAATGAGCTAAATAAAATAAAAGAAAATAAAACTTAAACTAAAACATAAACCTAAACCAAAATAAAATATAATAAAAAAAATTAAAATAAACTAAACTAAGATATCAAATAAACTTGATTAAAAACCTAAATAAACTAAAAACTAAGCATAAAATAAAAATAATTTCAACCTAAAATAAAATAAAATAAAAACTAAATAAAACCTAAACAGAAAAATAAAACTAAAAAATAAATAATAAATAAAACCTAAACCCTAAACTAAAAAAAACTAAACATAAAATAAATAAAATAAAATAAACTTAAACCTAAATTAAAATAAACTAAACTAAATATATAAAACCTAAACCTAAACCTAAACCTAAACTAAATAAAATAAAATAAACTAAAAATAAACCTAAACCTAAACTAAAAAAAATAAAACCTAAAAATAAACCTAAAATATAAACCTAAAACTTAAACATAAAAAACTAAAATAAAAACCTAAACCTAAACCTTAAAATAAAGAATAAAACCTAAACCTAAAGAATAAAATAAAATTAAAACTCAACTAAAAAATAAACCTAAACCTGAACCTAAACCTAAAAAATAAATGAAAATAAAAAACTTAAAATAAAATAAATGAACCTAAAATAAATAAACTAAACTAAATAAAAATAAAAAAATAAACTTAAATAAAAATAAAAAACAAAGTAAACTAAAATTAATAAAATAATAAACTAAATATACTAAATAAACCTGAACCTACTTATTTTCTTAATTTAAAAAAATATAAACCTAAACTACAACCACAATCCACTAAACACTAAAACTAAACCCTAAAATGCTAAACCAAACTCACAAACCTTAACCTAAACCATAGAAGCATAAACCCTAATACCATAAACCCTAAACCCTAAACTTTAAACCTTAAACCCTAAATCCTAACCATAAACCCTAAACCCTAAACTCCAAACCCTAAATGTAAACCTAAAGTAACTACATAAATTGAAAAATAAACTTAAACCCTAAAATGTAATAAACCTAAACCTAAACCTAAACCCTAAGAATGGGGAGAACTTTGATGACAGGAACATCTCTGTCACAGGGCTTAGTCTAGATCTAGCAGTGGAGGTTTAGGAGGAGGTGATGGTTATCATAGTGGTAGAGGGGGATCTAAAGGTGTTGGTGGATATGGAGGTGGTGGTCAGAGCAGTGGTGGCTATGGAGACGGGAGGAGAGACAGAGGTTACAGCCATGGTGGTAGCAGAGGGAGAGGTCGGGGATATGATGGTGGATCCCACTACTCGAGAGGCCATGGTAGTTGTGATGAGAATTGGAGAAATTGAAGAACGACTGATCTAATCTACTATTTATGGAACTGTATCTTTGTAGTTGAGACGGTTCTAGTTATCTAGGGTTTCTGATTTGCTCTATGCGTGCCCATTTTTTATCAATGTCATTACTTGGTTGATGAAATTAAAAGATGAAATGTTGAATCTAAATTTATTCTCTATTAAAAATACAAAAAAACCCTAAACCATAAAGTAAAACAAAAAACCTAAACTAAAAGAAACTAAACCTAAAATAAAAATAAAATAAACCTAAACATACACTAAAATAGACTAAACTAAAATAAATAAAACCTAAACCTAAAATGAACTAAACCTAAACCTACAACAAAACTAGATAAAATAAAATAAACTAAAAATAAACTTAATCCTAAACTAAAAAATAAAACCTAAAAATAAACCTAAAACAAAAAAATAAAAATAAAATAAAATAAAAACCTAAACCTAAACCTAAAAATATAAAATTAAACCTAAACTAAAAAATAAAATAAAAATAAAATTAAACTAAAAATAAACATAAACCTAAACCTAAAAAATAAACTAAAATAAAAACCTAAGCTAAAAAAATAAACCTAAAATAAATAAACTAAACTAAATAAAAATAAAAAATAAACCTAAATACAAATAAAAAATAAAAAAAACTAAAATAAATAAAAAAATAAACTAAATAAGCTAAATATAAAACCTAAAAATTAAAAAAAAATTAAAAAAATAAAACCATAACACTATACACTAAACCCTAAACCCTAAATCCTAAACACTATACACTAAACTCTAAACCCTAAACTGACACAACCCTAGCCATAAACCTAATCTAATCCTAAAACCTAAAAACCTAAAAACCTAAACCTAAACTAAATAAATAACTAAACAAAATAAAATCCTAAACTAAAACCTAAACCTAAACCTAAACTTAAACCTAAAAAAAATAAAATAAATAAAAACCTAAACTAAATGACAAAATAAAATAAAATAAACCTCAAAAATAAAAAATCTAAAAAAATTAAAACTAAACAAAAAAAATAAAAATAAAATAAACCTAAAATAAAATAAAATACAAACTAAATAAAAACCTAAACTAGAAAAATAAACATAAAAATAAAACTTGAAAAAAAATAGAAATTAAAATCTAAACCTTAAACTAGAAAAAACTTAAACTAAAAGTAAACAAAATAAAATAAAACTAAACCTAAACCTAAAATAAATAAATAAAAAACTAAACCTAAACCTAAAATAAAATAAACATAAACCCTAAACTAAATAAAATAATATAAACTAATATCAAACCTAAAACTAAACTAAAAATAATGCCTAAAAATAAACCTAAAATAAAAATCTAAACATAATCCTAAACCTAAAAAATAAACTAAAATAAATAAACCTAAACTAAATAAACTAAACTAAATAAAAATAAAAATAAACCAAAAGAAAAATAAAAAAATAAACTAAATAAACCTAAACTAACTAGTTTATTTAATTTTTAAAAAATTAAAATAAAATAGTAAAAGAAACCTAAACCTTAAACTTACAACCCTAAACCCTAAACCCTAAACCCTAAACCTTCAACCCTAAAACCTACACTTAAATCCTAAACACAAATACAAACCATAAGCCCCAAACCCTAAAAACAAACAAAACTAAACTTAAACTAAAATATAACCTAAAATAAATAAAAAAACCTAAACCAAAATAAAATAAAATAATAAAATAAAATAAAACCTAAAGAAAACCTAAACTAAACTAAACCTAAACCTAAACCTACAAACTAAAATAAAAGAATAAAAAATAAAAGCTAAACTAAAATAAAATAAATTAGAAACTAAACTAAACAGAAAAAAAATAAAATAAAAACTGAAATAAAATAAAAACTAATCCTAAAAAAAATAAAAGAGAAAATAAATAAAAACTTAACCTAAATAATAAACCTAAAATAAAACCAAAAAATAAATAAAAAATAAATCCTAAACCCTAAACTAAAAAAAACCTAAACCTAAATAAAAATAAACTAAGCATAAACTAAAATAAACTAAACTTAAAATAGACTAAACCTAAACCTAAAATAAAAAATAAAATTGAACCAAAAAAAAATAAAATAAAAATATAACTAAACTAAAAAATAAACTTAATCCTAAACCTAAACCTAAAAATAAACTAAAATAAAAAAATATTATAAAAATTAATAAACCTAAAGTAAATAAACAAAACAAAATAAAAATAAAAATAGACCTAAATCAAAATAAAAAACAAAATAAACTAAAATAAACAAAAAATAAATTAAATAAACCTAAACTCACTAGTTTACTTAATTTAAAAAAAAATTAAAATTAAATAATTAAAAATAGTAAAAATAAAACTATAACCCTAAACCATAAATGTTAAAACTAACCCTGAAGCCTAAACTCTAAACCCTAAACCCTAAACCCTAAAATCCTAAACCTTAAACCCCAAATATTAAACCCAATAACATACAACTCTAAACCCTAAACCCTAAACCACAAACCCTCAACCCTAAACCCTAAACCCTAAAAACCTTAAAACCTATACCTGAACTAAATTAAACCTAAAAAAAAAACTAAACCTAAACAAAATAGAAAAATAAAATAAAATAAAAACCTAAACTAAAACCTAAACCTAAACTTAAACATAAACCTAAAAAATAAAATAAAAGAAAATCAAAACTTAAAAAGAAAGTAAACTAAACTAAAAATTAAAATAAACCAAAAGTAAAAAAACCAAATAAAATAAAAACTAAACGTAAAATAAATATAAAATAAACCTGGAATAAAATAAAATAATAACTAAATGAAAACTTGAACCTAAATAAAAAATAAAACATAAACATAAACTAAAAAAAAACCTAAACCCAAATTAAAAATAAAAAATAAACAAAATAAAATAAACCTAAACCTAAATTAAAATATACTAAACTAACATAAATAAAACCTAAACCTAAACCTAAAATAAACTAACAATAAACCTAAACCTAAACTAAAAAATAAACCTAAAACAAAAACCTAAATAAATAAAATTAAAACCTAAACCTAAACTTAAAAAGAAAAAATAAAACCTATGCCTAAAAATAAAATAAAAATAAAATTCAACTAAAAAATAAACTTAAACCTATAAAATAAACTAAAATAAAAAACCTAAAATAAAATAAATAAACCAAAAAAAAGTAAACTAAACTAAGTTAAAATAAATAAAATAAACCTAAATAAAAAGAAAATATAAAATTAACTAAAATATATAAAAAATAGGCTAAATAAACTTAAACTTAACGATTTACTTAATTTAAAAAAAAACAACTAAACCCTAAGCTATCCTTAACCCTAAAATAGACCCTAAACCTTAAATCCTAAAACACTAAACCCTAAGCCTAAACCCTAAAACCCTAAACCCTAAATCGTAAACCTTAAACCCTAATTCCCTAAACCCTAAATCCTAAACCATAAAAAATAAACCTTATAACCTACAACCCTAAACCCCAAACCCTATACCCAAAATCCTAAACTAATTCTATACCCTATACCCAACTAACCTAAAACCCAAAACACTAAACTAACCATAAACAGTAAGAATGGGCAAAACCTTAACTACAAGAACATCACCATCAACTAGGCTCATACTAGATTTGCTAGTGGAGACAAAGGTAGAGGAGGTGATTATCATAGTGGTGGTGGGGTATCTAAAGGTATTGGTGGATATGGAGGTGGTGGTTAGAGCAGTGACGGTTATGGAGGCGAGAGGAGCGATGGAGGTTACAATCGTGGTGGTGGCAGAGGGAGAGATCAGGGATATCATGATAGATCTCACTACTCGAGAGGTGGGGGTGATTTTGATGGAAACTAGAGAAACTGAAGAATGGTCGATCCGATCTGCTTATAGAACTATGTGTTTACAATAGAGACAGTTCTACTTATCTAGGGTTATTGATTTGCTTTATAGGTACTCATTTTTTATCTATGTCATTACTTGTGTCTTAGAAAACATGGGGTGCTACCTAGTTGATCAAAATGAAAAGAAGAAATGTTAAATCTAAATTTATTCTCTATTAAAAAAACCCTAAACTTGAAACCCTAAATTTTAAACCCTAAACCTACAACCCTAAACACTAAACCCTAAAACCATAAACCTTAAACCCGAAATCCTAAAACCTACAACCTTAAAACCTAAAGCCCAAACCTTAAACCCTAAACACTAAACTAACCCTAAACCCTAAACTCTAAGAATGGGAAGAACCTTGATGACAGGAACATCCATCAACTAGGATCAGTCTAGATCTAGAGGTAAGGTGATTGCGAAGGTGGCAGTTATCATAGTGGTGATGGGGGATTTGGACATGCTGGTGGATATAGAGGTGGTGATCAAAGTAGTGATGGTTATGGAGGTGGGAGGAGAGATGGAGGTTACAGTCATGTGGGTGGTGGAGGGAGAGATCGGGGATATGATGGCAAATCCCACTACACCAGAGGCAGGTTTGGTCTGATGGGAACTACAGAAACTGAAGAACGACTGATCCGATCTGCTGCTTATGGAACTGTCTTTATAGTAAAGATGGTTCTACTTATCTAAGGTTTTTAATTTGCCTATGGGTGCTCATTTTTTATCTATGTCATTGCTTATGTCGTAGAAAACTTTGGGTGCGACTTGGTTGATGAAATTGAAAAGAAGAAATGTTGAATATGAATTTATTCTCTATTAATAAAACATTAAACCCTAAACCTAAACTAAAACTAAAACCTTAAACCTAAAATCAAAACCCTAAACTTGAAACCCTAAACCCTAAAATTGTAAACCCTAAACCCTAAACCCTAAAACCTATAACCCTAAACCCCAAACCCTAAACCCTAAACCCAAAACTAACCCTAAACCCTAAACTAACCTTAAACCCTAATAATGGTCAAAACTTGATGACAGGAACATCACCATCAATAAGGCTCAGTCTAGATCTAGTGGTGGAGGTGAACATAGAGGTGGTGGTTATCATAGTGGTCGTGGGGGATTTGGTGGTGCTAGTGGATATGGAGGTGGTGGTTAGAGCAGTGGTGGTTATGGAGGCGGGAGGAGAAATGGAGGTTACAGCAGTGGTGGTGGCAGAGGGAGAAATCGAGGATATGATGGTGGATCCCGCTACTCGAGAGGCAAGGGTGGTTCTGATGGGAACTATAGAAACTGAAGAATGATCGATCTGATCTGCTACTTATAGAACTATGTCTTTATAGTAGATATGGTTCTACTTATCTATGTTTTTTTATTTACTATAAAGGTGCTCATTTTTTATTTATGGCGTTGCTTATGTCATAGAAATTTTAGGATGCTACTTGGTTGATGAAATTGAAATGAAGAAATGTTCAATCTGAATTTGTTGTCTATTAAAAAAAACCTCAAACCTTAAAAACCCCAAACCTTAGACTCTCAACCATAAACCTACAACACTAAACCCTAAACCCTAAAACCCTAAACCCAAAACCATAAACCTAAATCATAAACCTTAAACCCTAAAATCTACAACCCTATCCTAAACTAACCTTAAACCCTAAATTAACCTTAAACCCTAAACTCTAAGAATGGGCAGAACCTTGATGGTAGGAATGTCACCGTCAACTAGGCTCAGTCAAGATCTAACAGTGGAGGTGAAGGTAGAGGCGGTGATTATCACAATGGTTATGGGGGATCTAGACGTGTTGGTGGATATGGAGGTGATGGTCAGAGCAGTGGTGGTTATAGAGGTGGGAAGAGTTACAGAGGTTACAATCATGGGGTTGGCAGAGGCTGAGATCGGGGATATGATGGCAGATCCTGCTACTCAAGAGGCAGGGGTGGTTCTAATGGGAACTGGAGAAACTGAAGAATGACCAATCTGATCTACTATTTATGTAACTATGTCTTTATAATAGAGATGTTTCTACTTATCTAAGGTTTTTTATTTGATCTATGGGTGCTCGTTCTTGATCAATGTTGTCTCTTGTGTCTTAGAAAATTTTGGGTGCTACTTTGTTGATGAAATTGAAAAGAAGAAATGTTGAATATGAATTTGTTCTCTATTAAAAAACATCTTAAGCCTTAAACCCAAAATCCTAAACTAAAACTTGAACCGTGAACCTAAAACAAAAAACCCAAAACCTGAAACCCTAAACTATAAACCCTAAAAACCCTAAACCCTAAACACTAAACCCTAAACCCTAAACTCTAAACCCTAAAACCATAAACCCTAAACATTAAACCCTAAAACCATAAGCCTTAAACACTAAAACCTTCAACCCTAAACCATAAACCCCTAAGCCTTAAACTAACCCTAAACCCTAAACCCTAAACCTTAAATAAGATGTCATTAGAAGAAGTTCTAAGGAATGACCTAATAACATAGTTATGGTAGCTAAAGAAACTGTCTTCAAGAGACTTTTCCTTAACTATTAGAGATTTGAATACCCTAAACCCTAACCCTAAATCATATTATAGTACCATTTATTATAGTATAATGTAGCATCATATATTTGAGCATGTAGTGATGTGTTTTTTGGATGTTATAAGATGTTTTGAAATATTTTAGTATATTATGGTATTGTGCCCTATAGTCTATATTAATATAAATCATAAAAATATTGATTTAATAAATTGGATGATGAAATTTGTTAAATTAGAAGTGCGAATCAAGTTGTAGTACCAAAGATGCACTACGCCACTTGTAGTCTAAAAAGTAAGATTTTATGTTCAAAATAAATATTATATATTATAGCATAGTATAGCATCATATATCATAATATATTGTTCTACGCATTTTAAATTATTTTAGTATTTTACAATCATGCAGTCAAGCCTACACTAGCATTATTTATAAAAATGTAGAATTAGACTCAAAAATGGTGGAATTTGGCCAAATTCAAAATAAGTAGAGCATGACATCATACTATAACATTTCAATTTAAAAAAATATAAGTGATACGACAAAAATATATAGTTTTTTATTATTTAGACTAATTTTATGACTTTTTATCTTAAGAAATCCCTTATGATGTGATATGCAATATAATATAATATAATATAATATAATATGTTATAATGTATTATAATATAGGATTCCATAACATAGTGTAGCATTATGCATTATAGCATACTATTGTGTATTACTACTTGTTGTTTAGCATATTTTAGTTTATTATAGTATGATGTAGTAGGGTTTGTATTCATAAAAGTACTGATTTATAAACTGAGATGATGGGATTTGGCCAAATTTAAGGTAAGCTTTAGAGAACATCATTGGGGTGTGCTATGGTGTGTCATTTAATCAAAAGAATGGAGTTTTGCATCCAAAATAAATGTTCATTTTTCAACCAAATTTTATAAATTTTTTGCTAAAAGTGATTCATTTTGAGGTGTAATGTAAGATAATATATTATATGAAAGCATATTAAAATATAATGTACATAACAATATAACTTCACATATATATGAATGTGGTGGTGTGTTACTAAATGTTATTGTACATTTTAGTATGTTTTAGTTTTGTTATAATACATTAGGTAAAAACTCACAAAAATTTTAATTTGATGGTTGAGATGGAAGAATTTGACCAAATTCTTGGCACACATCAAGAAGCAACACCAAAAGTATGCTATTTTGTACCATTTCTAATAGAAAAATAAAAATTTTACATCCACATTGAACATTATTCATATTTTGAAAATTTTTTGTTATTTGTTCTTTTTAAGTGATTCTAATGAGGTGAAATGTTAGACAATATATTATATTATAGTAAATTATAATATAACATCATATATTATACTATAATATTGTGTGTTAATTCACACTATAATATGTTTAGCATGATATTGTATAGTTAGTTTGAGCTTCAACCATCACAAATCATAAAATTTTGATTGCAATGTTAAGATGATGTAATTTGAACGAATACACGTTTAGCTTTTAGTTGAAGTATTAAAGGTGTGCATAAGAGAAGAAATAAGATTTGATGAGAATTCCATGTCAAGGACATGGAGGGTGATCCACTAGGGGATGACACATGCATTGGACATGACATGTGAGGGGTTTATGTCGAGGGCATAGAAGAAGAAAGTCTGTTGGGGATAAGGTTTAAATTTGATTTGATTCTATGATTTATGAAAAGAAGTAATGCTAGGGATAAGAATATATAATCCACCAGGGATTAAGATCAAATCGAGTTTAATTTGTTTTATTTTAATTGATGTGGAGGCACATCTACTAGAGATATGGGCTTGAGTCTGAGGATCAGGTATATGAACCATCCACTAGGGAAGCAGGTTTGGGCTATCCATTGGGGATTTAGATTTGAGTTTAATTTTATAGATTTGTTTGGGGATGTATCCACTGGGAATAAGAGTTTAGTTGGATTTCTTTTATTTAGACTCTACTAGGGCAGTTGGTTTAATTTGGCTCCACTAGGGAGGTTGGTTTTGAATTTGATTTGTTTACTTCACTTGTTTATATATGATTTGGGGCTCCACTAGGGCGAGTGGTGTGATTTAACTCCATTTGGGAAAATTAGATATGGTTTAATTTTATCTGAGTTAATGTATGGACCCTGTCGGTGTGTGATGGACCCATTGAGAAGGGGCTATATCAGCTTTGACCTACCTCAGGTTTACAAATCCAAAGGGATAGTCTACCAGCTGTAGGGTAAAACCTAAGGGGTTGCCTTTTAGTTTGCAATGGCTATGGTAAAAAAATGGTGTAGCAGACTTACATCTTCTAAAGAGAGGAAAAACTACTAGGGACTTATGTCAACTCAAATATAGTCAGGATTAATTTTATCTTAATTTAATGTGATTTGGTATGGTTTATTTAGTTTAGTTTGATTTTAAATTGAGGGCATATCCGTTAAGGATGCTCGGTCTAATTTGGGAGATTTAATTTATGGATCGTGTCGATGTGTGATGGACCCACTAAAAAAGGGCTATATCACACTTATCCTATCTCAGATTTACAAATCCAAAAGAATAGTATACTAGCTATGGGGTAGAGCTAGCCAACCTAAGGGGTTGCCTTTTGGTGTGCAATGGTTGTGCCAGAAAGAAGCGTAGCAAACTTAAATCTTCTAAACCAAGGAATACCCACTAGCATGACCTGCTGGCAGCACAACAACTAGAACTTGACTTAGGGGCGACTACTGAGTGAATGTTGTTGAAGACTTATATCAACTCAAGTGTAGTCAAGCGATTCTTATAAAGAGTTTTGCTGACACTGCCCTAAAGATAGGATGCCTGCTTGGGGAAAGGCACCACTAGGGGTGTCCTCCTAATCCACAAGTGAATATATATTTTATTTATATGTTTGCATGGACCTTGTTGGTGTGTGAGGGACCACACTGAGAAGGGCTATGTCGACCTTGACTTATCTCAAATTTATTGGACCAAGGGAGAATCTGCACAACCACAGAATGAATTCTCTAACGACAGGGGTGGTTACCAGAAAAGGGGAACTGTCTAATTCAATAGTAACCCGGGTTGTGTCTAAATGGGATCACAAAGGATGTTATCTAAATATAGTGCCCACAGGGGA
Source organism: Cymbidium sinense (assembly GCA_021442155.1). NCBI lineage: Eukaryota > Viridiplantae > Streptophyta > Magnoliopsida > Asparagales > Orchidaceae > Cymbidium > Cymbidium sinense. The sequence goes on along the minus strand of CM038221.1, from coordinate 178,663,591 downwards.
AATGCTGCTAAGGACATTATCCTGAGCCCTGGAAAAAAAAAGCCTATAGGTGTATGGTGGCCAACTCAAGGAGAAAGCATAGCAGATTTACATCTTCCATGAGTGGTGTATCCTAAGGTGCGAGAACCAACCAACCTAAGGTGTATCCGTCAGCATAGTGGGAACCAACCAACCTACGGTGCCCATCGGTGTGCAACGATCAATCTGGAAAAAAAGTGTGTAGGCTTACAACTTTCCAAGCGGGCGATCATGGGATATATGCGTCGTCGGTTGGGACAGATGATCGACCTAAAAGCGAGGGCTGGACCTAGACATGAAGGTCGGGGAAGGGAAAGAGGCTGCGGGGACTTATCTAAACCTCAAATATACTCGACCTAGTCGGTACCGGACTTACATCCTCTTAAAGAGCCAACATGAGGGGTAGCTTATCCCATAGCGTATATGCCATGGACTAACAGCTCATCAAATTTGTAAAGAGAAAGAAAGTGTAGTAGACCCTAAACTAAACTAAAAAAATAAGATAATAAGAACCATAATAAAATTAAAACTAAACGTAAAATAAAATTAAAATAAACCTAAAATAAAAAAAATAAAACTAAACTAAATAAAAGTGTGAACCTAAAAAATAAAACTTAAATCCTAAACTTAAAAACCTAAACCTAAAATAAATGATAAAATATTCCTCAACCTAAATAAATATAAAATAAATAAAACATAAACCCAAAATAAACTAAACTAAACCCTAAAATAAAATAAAGTAAAAATAAACCTAAAACATAAACTAAAATAATACCTAAAATACTAAAATAACAACCTAAAATTAAAAAAATAAACTAAAACCTAACCATAAAATAAAAATTAAAACCTAAACACAAAATAAAATAAATAAAATAAACTAAAAAAATAAACATAAACTAAACCTACACATGAAATAAACTAAAATAATTAAACCTAAAATAAATAAACTAAACTAAAAATAAATAAATAGTAAACCTACATAAAAGTAAAAATAAAATAAATAAAGTAAATAAACTACTTGGGTTGATGTTTTAAGAAAACACTAAACCACTGAGCCACTAAAATGACAGCAGCAGCCCTGAGGCCAGGTAGGCCTACAGCCAGGCCCTAGAGCACTAAAGGCCATAGCCCTGAGCCCAGATCCTGGGCCAGACCCATGACCTGGAGCCAGCCATAGATCTTGAGCGCTGGGCCAAGAGACTGGGCTTTGAAGCCCTGGGTTACCTGGGCTGTGGTTCTACCAGCCATGGGCCCCAGACCACTGGGGCCATGGGGGCCCTGGGCGCTGGGCCACTGGGCCCTGGGCCCTGAGGCTGGGCACTGGGCCCTGGGCCCTGATCCTGGGCCCTGGGCCCTGGGCTCTCTGGGCCACTGGGCACAATACTGAGCCATGAGCCTAAGGCCTGAGGCAGGCTGGGCTAGAGGCCTAAAAAGTAACTAAAAAATAAGACCAAGGCTTTACATAAAATAGATAAAGATAAGAGCCTAAACCTAAAAGATAATAGATAAAAGGATAATATTATGGAATAAAGAAAACCTAGGCTAAAAAATCAATCTGATAAAAAGGCAAAAGATTAAAACTAAATGAAGATTTAAAATAAGATTAAATAAATAAACTTAAATCTAAGATAAACCTAAGTAAATAATAAATAAAGAACCTGACCTAAGAAAACTGACCTAAGATAAATTAAAATAAAGCCTAAACTAGGAGTAGATAAACTAAACTAAGATGGATAAAAAGAGCCTAAACCTAGATAATAAAAGCCCACTAAGCCAAATATAAAGATAAACTGCTAAACCTAGATTAAAGAAACTAAAATGAAGCTTAAACTAAAGACTTAAAAGGCCTAAAATAAAATAAAACCTCAACAAACCTAAAATAAATAAAACTTAGGCCTAAATATAGATCAAAATAAAAGTTCATTAAAGCAGGCCTAGGCATAAACCTAAGATGTAAACTAAGACAAACCTGGATAGATAAATAATAAAACTTAAAATTTTGTAAAATAAAATAAAGATAAACTTGATAAACTAAATGACTAAACATGCTTGCTGTTTAATTTAAAATAAAGATCTAAACCCACTGATCCTGGGCCACAGGCCACTGGGCCACTAAACTCCTACAAATGCTAAGGCCACAACCTAATCTGATTCTACCCTAAACCTAAAATAAATCTTAAAACTTTAAAACCCTAAATCACGCCTCACCTCGACCTAAACCCCCAAAGACCTAAACCCTAAACCATAAACCCCAAACCCTAAACCTAAACCTAAAATAACTAAACAAAATAAAAAATAAACTTGAACCTTAAAACCTAATAAAACTAAATCTAAACCCTAAGAATGTGCAGAACCTTGATGGCATGAACATCAAGTAAGCCAGGCTGGGTCTAGATGCGGCGGTGGGTTAGTCCTTGATTGTGGTGGTGGTGGTGGGGATCTAGGAGGTGCTAGTAGATATAGAGGTGGTGGTGAGTGAGAGTAGTGGTTATGGACTGGAGGAGGCAGGAGTTATAGGCGTGGTTGTGTGAGGGAGGAGAGATGGGGATATGATGGTGGATCCTACTGAGTGGGTGAGTTACGATGGGAAACTAAAGAAGAATGATCTAATCTACAACTTATGGAACTATGTCTTTATCTTAAAGATGGTTCTAGTTATCTAGGGTTTTTGATTTTCTCTATGCGTGCTTATTTTTTATCTATGTCATCATTTATGTCTTAGAAAACTTGGTGTGTTACTTGGTTGATCAAATTGAAAAGAAGAAATGTTGAATATGAATTTGTTCTCTATTAAAAAGAAATTGAAAAAAAACTAAAACCGAACCTAGACTACAAACTTAAACCCTAAAACCTAAACCCTAAATGAACCCCCAAACCTAAAACTAAATAAATAAACCTGACCATAGACCACATGAATTCTAAACCCCACCCTCACCCTGACCCCCAGGACCACACCACAAACCCTCATAAACACTGAAGCACCTGGTGACCCTAAACTCTAAAATAAAAATTAAAATAAAATAAATAAAAACTAAACCAAATAAAATAAAATAAAACCTAAACCTAAACTAAAAGAAAATAAAAAATAAAAACTAAATTAAAATAAAATAAATAAAACCTATAATAAACTAAAAAATAAAAAACCTAAATAAAATAATAATTAAATATTAAATAAAAATAAAATAACAAAAACTAAATAAAAACCTAAACGTGAAAAATAAACTTAAAAACCTAAAAATAAATAAAGAATAAATCTTAAACCCTAAACTCAAAAAAACCAGAACCTAAATTAAAAAAAACCTAAAAAAAAATAAACTAAAATAAATAAAACCCAAACTTAAAGCTAAAATAAACTAAACCTAAACCTAAACTTAAACCATAAATAAAATTGAACAAACTAAAATTAAACTTAAACTAAACTAAAAAATAAATCTTAAAAATAAACCTAAAGTAAAATCCTAAAACCTGAATCTTAAAAAAAATAATAATAAAATAAACCTAAACTTAAAAATAAAAATAAAATGTACACGAAAAAAATAAAATAAAAAAGCAAACCTAAAATAAATAAACCTAAAAAAAATAAACTGAACTAAATAAAAATAAAAATAAACTAAAATAAATAAAAAATAAATTAAATTAACTAAGTAGATTAAATAAACCTCAACCTACGAGTTTAATTAATTTTAAAAAAAAACACTAAACACTAAACCATAAACCCTAAATCCTAAACCCTAAAACTTAAATAGTAAACCCTAAAATTGACATGAAACCCTAGGCAAGCCATTAAACCAAACCTGACTCCCTAAAACCTAAACTGACCTGACTCCCATCTACCCTAAACTCTTGCTAAACCCTAAACCTGACTAACCTAACCCTAAACCCTTTCACCCTAAACCATGACCCTAACTTTATAAACCTACACACTCCACACCAAACTGAGCCACAACCCACAAAACTTGAGGCTAAGCCAAATAACCCTAAACCCTAGGTTAGTTACCTTAAACCTAAGCCTTCAAAGGCTTAAGCCCTAAGGCTAAACACTAAACTTAAACCTTAAAACAAAAAACCCTGACCACACTTTGACCACCCAAACCAACACCCCTAATGTGAAACTTGGCTTCAGTCTTCTAGTCATCTATCTCTAAGAGCAACTCTATGGAGCCTTAGGCCTGTTGACCTCACTTTTGTAGTGTGGATTCAATCTTCACATCTTTGACTTAGGAGTCTTCTAGCCACTAAGACTTCCATAGTCATAAGATACTTCTAATAATTTGGTGAACACTTATCCTAAGACTAAAGACTTAGAATGGTTAAATATAAGATTAGGTTATGCCTTAGGGATTAAGATAATCCACCTACCCTACAACCCAAATCTATTTCATGTTCACCTTTTAAAACCAAACCTCAAGTTCAATTCAAATATCAAATTCAAATCCAAATCTAAACCCAAATTCCAAAATGAATTGATTGAAGCCCATGATCAAATCCAAATTTGAAACACTTCCTAAACCATATGACCTATCCCATGGACTTAGCCAAATCTTAATTCAAATCAATCCAAAATAAATTTATTTTCTCATAATAAATTTATATCTTCAATCATCTTCCTAAATATAAATCAAATCTACATTCAAATGATCAAAACTAAATCAAACTAAATCAAATTAAATCAAACCCTTCTTAAGCCATATGACTTACTCCATGGACTTAGCCAAATCTTAATCCAACTGATTTTCTCACAAATCAATCATATTTTCAATCAAATTCACAAATTTAAATGAAAACCAAATCAAAATACAATCCTAAGCCACATGACCCAACTCCATGGACTTAGCCAAATTCCTTCATTCCAAAACCCAAATTCAATTGATTTTCTCATGAATCAATCATTCCTTCAATCATATTCACAAATATAAATTAAATCTACAATCATAAATGCAAACCAAAATCAACCCAAGTCAAACCCAACATAACACTTTTTGACTTGAAATGTTCAAATGAACCAAAACACATTTGAACCCAAGCCAATTTCAATTGAATTTATATATCAATCCCAAATCCATATATAAACTCAACACAAAATCAACCAAACTAAATAATTGGTCCACTTGACCCAAAGTGGCTAATTTGACCTATTTGAGCCAAGTTTTTATCCTACCCAAATTGGATTGAACCAAGCCTATCAAAACCTCTCATCATGATTGTTGATCACCCTAAGTTGATTAATTATCACAAATTGGGTCAAACAAAGTCAACCCCTTAACCCATATGAACCCAAACTAGCCAAATTGCAACCTAAGAAAAATCTCTTAAAACTAATGATTCCAAAATCAATATTTGAATATGACTTGACCTTCAATTGAGTGATTGGCCTTCTTAACCCAAGTTGAGCCAAATTGATCTAAAAGATCAAATTGGGTTAAATCAAAATATAAACCAAATTTATTACAACCAATGGATCAAGTTCATTCCAAATTGATTGTTGAACTTAGCCATTGGACCAAATTGAACCCAATTGATCTACTTAGCCCAAATTGACCTAAAGGTTCAAGTTGGACTAAATCAAAACCAATACTAAATTAATTGAAACCAAAGCCTACAATCATCTTTAATTGATCAACTAAACCCAAACCAACACCCAAGCCAATTTGGCCAATTTGGTCAAATTGGCCAAATTAACCCAGTTGAAAACAAATGATTTCAAATGAGCCTAAATCAAATCTAAGCCAAACTAAACCAAACCAATTGAACAAAAACATCACAAATGATCATATGAACTTGACCCAACTCTTGGTTTTACCCAATTTGATCAATTGGTCAACTTGACCCAACCTAACCCAATTTGACATAAATGAGACAAATCGAGCCAAACCTAACCAAATCAACTCCAATTTACTTGAAATTTTGGCTAACCCACTTTTTGCTCATTTCAAATCTGCCCAACTCATCTCCAATGGCAAATGATCATTCTATCCTTGGGTCAATGGTATCAAATGAGACAAATCACCCATGTAACTAGTCATTTCTATTCCTTCACCACTTGGTACTCTCCCAATGGTCTAGCTACACCCTTGCGACTGAGTGGTTGGGTCAAGCATGACCCATGGAAGGTGAAATAACCTCACCTTACCCATTATAGCATTGCAAACCCATAGAACACCCATGATTCCTCCTTTCTAGCCACCTCCACACCTTCAATCAACCAAGCCAAGCCAACTCAACTCCTCCCTGCCACCCATGACTCCCTAAGATGGTCGGATAGGCACTAAAGTCAAACCAAATCCCACCATCTGATCAAGATGAAGGAGGTATACACCCCATCTTTTCAACTCTAACACACACATAAAACATTCCCTAGAGCCTTAGCTCCCTAAGGCGAGCTACTAGAGCCATTCCCTGAGCTCCCAAGCTCGTTCTCCAAAAAAAAATTCATTTTCATCTGTCCCAAAATAAAACACTCCCATTTCTCACTTAACTTCCTTATTTCTCCATCAAATGCAAATTAACTTTGTACGCACCTTCCTTAGGCCTCATCAAGCAAAATAAATTATCTTCCAAGCTTTTCGAGCAACGGAGGTGGGACATTGATCAAAGCCAAGCTCCAAATCATCAATTCATGGCCTTCTGAGGGAACGTCTAAGAATTGATCTAATTGCTTCTCAACAGAGCTTCATCTCCACTAGATGAAGCTTCTTGAATCGTTCGAGCGACCGATCTTGAGTTCCAGTGAGGTATGCTTCCAAAATCAATCCTTAGGCAAAAATGGGTTGGAGCTTTTGAAGAAAACTTGCTTATTGTGTGATATTGACTATTAGATCCCAGATCGATTTCAAGAAGGTGTGGGATTCTTTTAAAGTTTATCTGAGCTCAGGTAAGCTCAGATCAAGCGAGCAATGGAGGACAGGCTCCATTCTCCCTCACTTGCGTGACATTAAATCACGCACCATCTATTTCGCATGATCGAAAAGGATGGTCGTGATTAGATTCGCTAGATCGATATGATTTAATCCTATTAAGCTATGGGATTAATCATAACCATTTGATCTTAGATTAGATGACAGACAAGAAAGCACAGCTTCTGTCTCCACATAGGTATTGAGTCGAACAAGTTTTAAGTAGCCAATCCCATGACTCCACATGGAAAGCGCACTGCATCAGCGGGCCACATAACGCCAATAGGATTAGGCTTTAATTAGGCTTAATTAATCATTTTTAATGGCTAAAATTTCTAAATATCATAAAAAATCATATAGAAATAAACAAATGCAAATAAATACTCATTTTACAGGTATTTTAGAGAACAAATAATTAAAAACTGATCTTGGCAAATTTTAAATAGTAATTAAGGTTTAATTATAAAATGTAGCTTAATTACTTTATAATTACTTGAGAAATTAATCCAAAATTTTGTGGGTTAATTTAATGGGATGAGCTCTACATCCCATGATTTTCTTGCTATTTAATTGATTGAAATTAAACCTTAACTACTCTTTTATGTTAATTAATGACTAATTAATCTCATGAACAATAACAAATTAATTAATTAAGTTTATTAATCATTGTTCAATAGTAATTGAACTAAGGAATAGGGTTGGGGCTCCTTTCCCTAAGTTCATTTCACCTTTTTTAAAATGAAACTAATTAAGATTTAACTAATTAATTAAATCACTTAATTAAATTGAAATAATAATTTCATCATACCTTAATTAATTAAATCATGGGGTAGATATTTCGGTGTTTAATAACCTAAAGGAGTTTAATGAAATTATGGTTAGTCTACATGTGTGGGAAAACCATAAGAGTAATTAATTAAGTCCTTTAATTTTATTAACTATTCATCATGAGCCAATTGCATTAGGCCCCTTTTATTTCCTAGGATCACTGCAAGTTTATTTTCCATGCATATCATGGCTCATAATTATTAAATTAATTACTTTAAGGTGACATAGGCAAGGGTAATTAATTCATCTAATTAAGGGTTCAACTTAATTAATCCATAAAATCAACTTAATTACATTTTCTTAAATTAAATCAAATCACTAATGTGGGAATGGGTTTAAAATATTAAGTGATGATTTCTATTCTCCTCTTTAAATCAAATCAAATCCAAAACTTAATTAATAAAAAAGCTTTGGTTTGCTTTAAATAATCTTATTTGATTTGATTGTCCTTAAGAACTAGTTTGGTTGAATGAATCACATGCTTATATTTAATTGTCATCTTTCCAATCATGTTAAATTTGGTATGTCATTTGAATTCATGCATCCATCTTTTTAAAATCAAGTATAATAAAATGAATTTTTTTTATGTAAGATTGCATGTGTTGATTTAGTTTGATATATGCATGGCTATTTTAACTATGAAATTCAAATGTATTTTTCAAAAGCTTATAAATGAATAATAACATGTGTTATGATGCTAGTTATAAATACATAAGAAATGCATGTGCTTATAGCTTAAGTGTATGAATGTTGTGTTCCCTTTAATCTATTCATGTGCTAATTTATATAAGATTGAATGGTAATGGGTATATAGGCTGGATACCTTGGGAACATGAGGTTTTAGCTTGCCCCAAGGAGGTCATTTGATTACATCACATTTTATTTCTTTATGTATTTGGATTTGGATAGAGCTTTAATTCATATACATAAATGATTCAATCAAACAAAATATACAATGTTTCCATGATTATCTTTCCCTCATTTATGTATATATCCATGTGTGTCCAAGAAAAGTAAGTATATAGTCTGGACATCTTGGGAATACGAGACTTTAGTTATCCCCAAGGAGGTCATTTGATTACCTCACTTCCTTAGTTTAACAATGACACATACTTGCCTATATCTTTGTACATGTATATATACATGTGATTAGTGAATGAAAATCCAATTTCACATTAAAATTACATGCATACATAATTGACTAAGTGGTTGAATTAATTAGCCATATGATTTGGAGCTTACTTCCTATGTTCATGTATACGAATTTACATATGTTTGAATGCGGGGGTATATAGTCTTGACATCCCGAGAATACGAGGCTTTAGCTAGCTCAAAGGAGGTCATTTGATTTCCTCAGTTCCCTGGTTTAAAAATGCCACGTGTATTTAATTTCATTCTTATGTCTTTTTTGTTTAAGAATTTGGATAAAGTTTTAAATTAATATGTTCAAATAATTCAATCAAATAAAATATAAATTCTTAACATACACATGCATTCATCATTTAAGTGTGCTAACATATATTTCATGCATAGAGACACTTAGGATTAAATCATATGCATGTTACATGTGATTGAAAAGAATAATTTAATATATATGATGTGGTAGTAATTCAATTAATGCATTCTTAAGATTGAATAGCATTATTTAAAGTGAACCTAAACTTAGGATTATTTTATATGATGTATTATTTTATATTGGATGTTAGGGTGTATGCTTCATAGACTGTATGATAGGCCAATATTAGCCTAATCATGTTTTCTGCAAGGGATTATGCTTAAGGGATGCTTAAAAAAATGTGAATGCTCTTTTTTGTTGTTTGTTTAAATCCTTAAGCATAATCCAAGTTAGGACAGGAAGACTTAGTTACCCATGTGTAGGGTGCTAAGTCCAAATTATAAATACAACTGCTTGGGATTATATATATATTTAGCCAACCTCTATTTTGCAGGTATAGTTATATTTACTTTTCCCACATAAATGTAATTTTTGCAATAGGAATTAAGATTAATGCTATGGGGCATTAGGATGAGTAGTGGCCAGAAGGCTTTGTCCAGGGGTGCCCTATGATCCCTTTGAAGCAAGCACCATCTAAATCAAAGAAAGAACCAAATTAGAAATGGAGATATGAAGAAAGAAGACCCTAATAGCATTTAATACAATTATAATTATTCTTTCATATTCTAGTTTCTATAAGGGTAGAGCTCGTCTACCCATCTTTTCTCTCTCGGGTTTATGCGGAATTTTTTTTCCTTTATGATAATTTATATAATTGTTTGATGTTATGTTTGCATTGTGCATTAAGATGGCATGCTTTTCATAGTTTCTTAAATGATTGATGCTTTATTATGTGGCTTGGATACAATTAGGCTCTCAGGATAAAAATAACTTCTCTACCAAACTAATCACTCATAACTTAATTTTAAACAACTCAAAACCTCATCATAAAGCTTAAGATATAAATAAGATAAATATAAGATTTAGCAACCCCTTAGCTATATGGTTGTATGTTTCACATCCTGCAAGCATATTTTTTTTCTCTTGAACATGAAGGATCTCCATCCTTGCATGATAAAGGAATGCTTGACCTATGAGGGCATCCCTTGTGGTGGAGAACACCTTCTTCTAGCTAATTTGACCCATAACCAATTTCATGATGCATTTAGGCATAATAAATCCTAAAGCCTCTATCAAAATGATGTGTCTAAAATGAAATAAAATTTGAAAAGATTTTTCATCTATAGATTAAGTCATATGCTCATACCACTCATGCTCTAGTCACTTAAGGAGTGCATTTAGGAATTTAGTCTCTTTTTAATTAAATAACAATCATAGCTATCTTCTAATTCATAAGACCACACTACATGGTTTTAAAATTGTAGGAGTTAGCGACCCTCAAGCGATTATATGTGTCCGACAATTTATTTCTCTCTTATGGAGGTAAACACTTATGTCCACATTGCAGATTTAGGTCATGCTTTAGCTCGTACTAAAGCTCCCTAGATTTAGGATCCAAGATAGCTATTTCCTTCAGGCTACAAGCATAAATCCTCACCTCTTAGGCATTCCCACAACCTTGTGTTGGTGGATTATAAGCTCTAGTAATCTAATAAAATTTCAACTCAAAACATATAAATCTCTTCAACTTCAAAATTACAAAGGCCAACCATAGGATAGATTGGAATGCTCACTAGGCTTCCTAGTATCATGAGAATTTCTTGCATATTTCATTTAAATTCAAAAAATAAGTCTTCTCCTTGAACTTTCCCAATTGATTTTCCAAATACAACTAATCCTTTGATAGTCTAACCTTGAAATCTTTGGAGATGATAATTGTCTACTTTAATCGAGAGTATTCTTAAGAAATTTCATTTCCTAATATGTAATTAACTATGGAGGCTTGCCTCCATAGGAAACTTAAGAACCTGGTTTAATATAAATATTTTTTTATTCATCCATGTAAAGTAAGAGAAAAATTGATGGTACATTCAAAGACCCATCATGCCTTAGGAGTCCTTTTTAGATGATTTAGTCCATTATAAAGTGATGCCTTTATCTTTCTAGATAGTATATCATACCTCAATTTAGTACCCGATCACCTTAGAAAGTAATCCACCCCCCCCCCTACGATCTGCGTGTTGTTTGGAGATGTTGATCCTTAAGTAGGCAAGGATTCATAGACTCATAATGTTAACTGATACACTTGGGTCAACCAGAACTCTGGATAGCCTGTATCTGCCAACATCCACTAAAATGTAAAAGTAGCGGTCAGCTGAGCTAAGTATATCGCTAGATTAGGTAAGGCCTTGATTAGAAATTCCCTCATCTCTTGGGATAAGCCAAGGGCATCGTGTATGCTTAACTTAGCAGGAAACTTTGTAAGGTGAGCTAGGACATTGTAATCAACTCAGCTTCGTCCTCCATAGGCATATACATGGGTGGAGCATCCTATGGAGGGGCTATATGCTCACTGGAACCAATGACTTGCTTACCCTTATCCTAAGGTGCTACCCTAGGAAGTAGAACTTTGCCACTACATAAGTTGACTTAAGTGACTTATTGGAATGATGAGCTTGTGGAAAAGTTCTACCTTCTCATGGACCTCTGACTTCTCTATGAGATTCTCAAAGTCAGTTGACTCCAAGTCAATCTCAAGAGGTGAATCTGATTAATTCAAAGATCAATAGTTCATCTCTAAATTAGAAAAGAAAGGATCAGAACTACAATAGCTATGATCATAAAGGTAAACTATGGCTCCCAACTTGTAGCTGTGCTCAAGCTAGTCCTTAAAAGTGATACAATCCTCTAAGACATGGCCTAACATGCGGTGGTAAGAGCAATAGCTAAGATCATAGCTCTTGCCCACTTCCTCTGAAACCTTAGGTTCTGGTCACTTAAAGTCAAGTTTCTTTAAGAGATTCTTAAAAATTTTCCTAACTACCTCCCTCTTGAATGAATATGTCAGCACGATTAGGTGGAAAGTAGCTACCTCGGGATGGATATGAATGCTGCTGTTGGGTAGGCTGTTGAGGTGGTGGAAATGGTCATTGTGACGGCTGCGGTGGCCAGTATGATGGCCGAGGTGATGGAAGTGGACGTAGCAAAGGAGGCTACTAAGCTTGTAGTCTCTCATATTGAACTCTGGTTGGCTGCTTCCCTCTGTCTACTGACACAATTATCCCTGGCTTCTTCTTAAACACCTTATGTGGCTTGGGCTTAGATGATTGGTCGGGAAAGGGCAACTATTTGGCTTGTAGGCTTGTTGCCTTGTTGATTAATTTCTTGAATGTTTTGATGGTAAAGCCCTTAAGCATGAAGGCGATCGGGTCATGGATATTTCTTGAGATGAATCTCAATTGCATGCTATTCAGACAGTTATGCTTCGCCTTTCATGATTAGGTTGCACCACCTGAGATTGTAATCAATAAGGAATTCATTGAGTTTCTATTTCTCTAAACCAGAAACCCTAAAAAGTGAAAAATCTAAACCTAAACTAAATTAAACATAAAAAAAGAGAAAAACCTAAACCCAATATAATAAATAATAAAGTAAAATAAAACCTAAGCGAAACCTAAAAATTAAATAAAATAAACTAAAGAAAATAAACTAAAAAATAAAATAAACCTTAGAATAAGAAACCTAAATAAAATAAAAACTAAATGTAAAATAAAAATAAAATAAACCTAAAATAAAATAAAATTCAAAATAAATAAAAACTTGAACCTTAAAATAAATATGAAAAAACCTAAACCCTAAACTACAATAAAAAGCCAAAACCTAAAACAAAAATAAAATAAACAAAAGAAAAAAAAACCTAAACCTAAATAAAAAAACTAAACTAAAATATATAAAACCTAAACTTAATCCTAAAATAAAATTAAACTTAACCTAAACATAAACTAAATAAAATATAATAAACTAAAAATAAACCTAAACCTACACTAGAAAATAAAATCTAAAAATAAACTTAAAATAAAACCTAAAATCTAAACCTAAAAAAAATAAAATAAAAACCTAAGCCTAAAGCTAAAAATAAAATAAAAAAATAAAACCTAAACCTGAAAAATAAAATAAAAATAAAATTAAACTAAAAAATAAACAGACCAACCCTAAACCTAAAAAATAAATGAAAATAATAAACCTAAAATAAATAAACTGAAATAAATAAAAATAAAAATAAACTTAAATTAAAATGAAAAATAAAATAAATGAAAATAAATATAAATAAATAAAAAAAATAAACTAAATAAACCTAAACCTACCAGTTTACTTAATTATTTTTAAAAAAAATACCCTAAACCCTAAATTAACCCTTAACCCTAAACCTTAAATCCTAAACCATAAACTAACCCTAAACCCTAAACCTTAAATCATAAACACTAAACCCTAAATGCTAACTCTAACTCTAAATCCTAAATCCTAAACCCTAAAATCCTAAACCCTAAACCCTAAACTAGCCCTAAACCCTAAACCCTAAATCTTATAAACCCTAAACACTAAAGCCTAAACCATAAACCTTAAACTAACCATAAACCCTAAGCTAACCCAAACCTTAAACCCTAAAACCCTCAACCCTAAAACACTAAACCCTAAACCGTAAACCATAAACCCTAAAAACTTAAAAAACTAAACCAAAACTAAATAAAAACTAAAAATAAAATAAATAAGAAAACCTAGACCTAAACAAAATAAAATAATAAAAGAAAATAAAAACCTAAACTAAAACCTAAACCTAAACGTAAAATTAAATAAAAAAACTAAGAAAAATTGATTAAAATGAAATAAACTAAAAAATAAAATAAGCCTAATAATAAAAAGCCTAAATAAAATAAAAACTAAACGTAAAATAAAAATAAAATAAACCTAAAATTAAATAAAATAAAAGCTAAATAAAAACTAAACCTTATAATAAAAATTAAAAATAAATAAAAAATAAAACATAAACACTAAACTAAAAAAAACCAAAACCTAAAATAAATATAAAATAAACAAAAGAAAATAAATCCTAAACCTAAACTAAAATAAACTAAACTAAAAAAAATAAAACCTAAAACAAATCCTAAAATAAACTAAACCTAAACCTAAACTAAATAAAATAAGATAAACTAAAAATAAACCTAAACCACATTAAAAATAAGACCAAAAAATAAGCCTAAAATAAAAATCTAAAACCTAAAGCTAAAAAAATAATATAAAAAACTAAACCTAAACCTAAAAATAAAAAATATAACCTAAACCTAAAAAATAAAATAAACATAAAACTCCACTAAAAAGTAAACCTAAACCTAAAATATAAACTAAAATAAAATATAAAAAGTAAAATAATTAAATGCAAAAAAATAAACTAAACTAAATAAAAATAAAAAATAAACCTAAATAAAAATAAAAATAAATTAAACTAAAATAAATAAAAAATATAATAAAGAAAATAAATAAAAATAAACTAAATAAACCTAAACCTACTAATTTACTTAATTTAAAAAAAAAACCCTAAACCGTAACCCTAAACCCTAAACCCTAATACATAAAACCCTAAGCCTTAAACCCTAAACCCTAAACCCCAAACCCTAAACCTAAACCTGGTGTGGTACTTAGTTCATGAAATCAAAAAGAAGGAATGTTGAATATGAATTTGTTCTTTGTTAAAAAAAAAAAAAACCCCTAAACCCTAAATGAAAACCTGAACACTAATCCCTAAACTTTAAAAAACTATAAACCTAAACCCTAAGTCCTAAGCCCTAAACCATAAACCCTAAACCCTAAACCCTAAACCCTAAACCCTAAACCATAAACCCTAACCTAAACTATAATCTAACTTAAAACTAAACTCTAAACTAACAACCTAAAACCTAAACCTACAACCCTAAACCCTAAACCTTAAACAACCCTAAACCCTAAACTAACTCTAAACCTTAAACCTACAATCCTAAACCCTAAACCCTAAATCCTAAAAAACCCTAAATCCTAAACCCTAAACCCTAAATCCTAAACCCTAAACCCTAAATCCTAAACCCTAAACCTTAAACCCTAAAAACCCTAAAGCCTAAACACTAAACCCTTAGCCTTAAACCCTAAACCCTAAAAGCCTAAACCCTAAACCCTAAACCTAAATTAAATAAAACCTAAAAAAAATAAAATAAATAAGAAAACCTAAACCTAAATAATATAAAGAAATAAATAAAAATTAAAACATAAATTAAAACCTAAACCTAAACCTAATAATAAAGTAAAATAAACTAATAAAAATAAACTAAAATAAAATAAATAATAACCTAAACTAAACTAAAAAAATAAAATAAACTTAAAAATAAAAAACTAAATGAATTAAAAACCAAATGTAAAATAAAAATAAAATAAACATAAAATAAACCTAAAATAAAATAAAATAAAAATAAAATAAAAATGCAAACCTAAAAAATAAACTTAAAAATAGAACCCAAAAATGAATAAAAAATAAAACCTAAACCTAAAATAAAAAAAATAAATAAGATAAAATAAACCTTAACCTAAAATAAATTAAACTAAACTAAAATATAGAAAATCTAAACCTAAACCTAAAGTAAACTAAACCTAAATCTAAACCTAAAAATAAAATAAAATAAACTAATAAAAATAAACTAAATTAAAATAAATAAAAACCTAAACCCTAAACCCTAAATTTAAAAAAAAAAACCCTAAACCCTAAACTAACCCTTAACCTAAACCCTAAATCCTAACCCATAAACTAACCCTAAACCCTAAACCCTAAGCCCTAAACACTAATCCTTAAATGCTAACTCTAACTCTAAACCCTAAACCATAAACCCTAAACCCTCAACTAGCCCTAAACCCTAAACTAAATATTAAAAACCCTAAACACTAAAGCCTAAACCATAAACCTTAAACTAACCCTAAACCCTAAGCTAACCCTCAACCCTAAAACACTAAACCCTAAACTGTAAACCATAAACCCTAAAAACCTAAAAAAAAAAAATTAAATTAAACCTAAATAATAAAATAAATAAAACTATAAAATAAAAAAAACTAAAATTATAAAATAAAAATAAAAAAAATAAACTAAATAATAAAAAAAATATAAACCTAAAATAAAATTAAAAATAAATAAAATTAAAATAAATAAAAAATAAACCTAAATAAACTAAAAAAAAAACCAAAACCTAAAATAAAATAAAATAAATAAAAGAAAATAAACCTAAACCTAAACTAAAATAAACTAAACTAAAAAAAATAAAGCCTAAAATAAATCCTAAAATAAACTAAACCTAAACCTAAACTAAGTAAAATAAGATAAACTAAAAATAAACCTAAACCTAAACTAAAAAATAAAACCTAAAATAAGCCTAAAATAAAAATCTAAAACCTAAAGCTAAAAAAATAAAATAAAAAACTAAACCTAAACCTAAAAATAAAAAATAAAACCTAAACCAAAAAATAAAATAAACATGAAACACAACTAAAAAGTAAACCTAAACCTAAACCTAAAATATAAACTAAAATAAAATACCAAAACTAAAATAAATAAATGCAAAAAATAAACTAAACTAAATATAAATAAAAATAAAAAATAAACCTAAATAAAAATAAAAATAAATTAAACTAAAATAAATAAAAAATATAATAAAGAAAAATAAATAAAAAATAAACTAAATAAACCTAAACCTACTAATTTACTTAATTTTTTTTAAAAAAAAACCTAAACCGTAAACCCTAAACCCTAAAAGCATAAACCCTAATAAATAAAACCCTAAGCCTTAAACCCTAAACCCTAAACCCCAAACCCTAAACCTAAACCTGGTGTGGTACTTAGTTCATGAAATCAAAAAGAAGGAATGTTGAATATAAATTTGTTCTTTGTTAAAAAAAAAAACCAAAATCCCTAAACCCTAATTGAAAACCTGAACACTAAACCCTAAACCCTAAAAAACCCTAAACCTTAAACCTACAACCCTAAACACTAAACCCTAAAAAACTATAAACCCTAAACCTAAGGCCTAAACCTAAACCTAAACCCTAAACCCTAAACCCTAAACCCTAACTCCTAACTCTAACTAACCCTAAACTTAAACCCTAAACCATAAACCTAAACCTAAACTCAACTAACTAAACCTAAGTACAATCCTAAACCATAAACCCTAAACAACCCTAAACCCTAAACTAACCCTAAACCTAAAACCTACAACCCTAAACCCTAAACTCTAGACCCTAAAAAACCTTAAATCCTAAACCCTAAATCCTAAACCCTAAACCTTAAACCCTAAAAACCCTAAACCCTAAAGCCTAAACACTAAACCCTTAGCCTTATTCCCTAAACCCTAAAACCCTAAACCCTAAACCCTAAAAAAACCCTAAACCCAAATTAAATAAAACCTAGAAAATAAAATAAATAAGAAAACCTAAACCTAAATAATATAAAGAAATAAATAAAAATTAAAACATAAATTAAAACTTAAACCTAAACCTAATAATAAAGTAAAATAAACTAATAAAAATAAACTAAAATAAAATAAATAATAACCTAAACTAAACTAAAAATAAAATAAACCTAAAAATAAAAAAATACATGAATTAAAAACCAAATGTAAAATAAAAATAAAATAAACCTAAAATAAACCTAAAATAAAATAAAATAAAAATGTGAACCTAAATAATAAACTTAAAAATAGAACCTAAAAATGAATAAAAAAATAAAACCTAAACCTAAAATAAAAAATAACAAAATAAAATAAACTTAAACCTAAAATAAAATAAAATAAACTAAAATATATAAAATCTAAACCTAAACCAAAAGTAAAGTAAACCTAAATCTAAACCTAAAATAAAATAAAATAAACTAATAAAAATAAACTAAATTAAAATAAATAAAAACCTAAACTATACTAAAAAAAATAAAATAAACCAATGAATAAAACCAAAATAAACTTAAAAATAAAATAAACTAAATAAAATTAAATAAAATTAAATAAAATAAAATAAAAAACCTAAATAAAACCTAAACCTAAAAAATACCTAAAAAATAAATAAAATAAAACTAAACCCTAATTAAAACCAGCTAAAATAAAAATAAAATAGCAATACGTAACTGAACTATAAACTAAAATAAATAAAATACCTAAAATAAACTTAAACCTAAACCTAAATAAAATAAATAAAAATAAACCTAAACCTAAACTAAAATAAAATAAAATAAATAAAATAAAATAAAATAAAAAAACCTAAACAAAACTAAAAATAAAATAAACCTAAAAAACTACCCACCCCAGAACCCTAAAGAATAAACCCAAACCACAAACCCAAACCCAAACCCCAAACCTCAAACCTACCCAAACAAAATTAAAGTAACTAAATAAATTAAAAAAATAAACCTAAACCTAAAACCTTATAAACCTAAACTGGCCTAAACCCAGAATTGGCAGAACCTTGGCCAAAGACAACATCACCCAGGCTTAGTCTAGATCATGTGGTGGAGGCGAAGGTGGAGGTGATGATTATCGCAGTTGGTGGTGGGGGATCTGGAGGTGCTAGTGGATATGGAGGTAGAGGTTAGTGCAGTGGTGGTTATGGAGGGGGGAGGAGCGACAGAGGTTATAGCTGTGGTGGTGGTGGAGGAGAGGCAGGGATATGATGGTGGATCTGCTACTCGAGAGTGGTTCTTATGAGGCTGAAGCGAAGAGCAGACCAATCGATCTGCTACTTATGAAACTATGTCTTTACAGTAGAGACGGTTCTAGCTATCTAGGGCTTTTGATTTGTTCTATGCATGCTCATTTTTTATATATGTCATCACTTGTGTCTTTAAAAACTTAGTGTATTACTTGGTTGATGAAATCGAAAAAGAAATGTTGAATCTGAATTTGTTCTATGTTAAAGAAAACTTAACTAAAATAAATAAAACCTAAACCTAAACCTAAAATAAACTAATCCTAAAACCTAAACTAAATAAAATAAACTAAAAATAAACCTAAACCTAAACTAAAAATAAAACCTAAAATAAAGCCCTAAAACCTAAACTTAAAATTTAAAATAAAACTAAACTAAACCTAAATAAAAATAAAACTTAAACCTAAAAATAAAATAAAATAAAATTAAACTAAAATAAACATAAACTAAAAAACAAAATAAACTAAAATAAAAACATAAACTAAAATAAATAAACTAAACTAAAAAATTATAATAATAAAATAAAATAAAATAAAAAAATAAAATAAAATAAACAACTGTCGGTTTGTAATTTTAAAACCTGAATAAATGCTAAACCCTAAATCTTAAACCCTAAACCCTAAACCCTAAACCCTAATACTAACCCTAAACCATAAACCATAAATGTACAACCCTAAAACCAAAATTTATACCAAAAAATAAAATAAAATAAACCTAAAAATAAAAAACCTAAATAAAATAAAAACTAAATGTAAATTAAAAATTAAATAAACCTAAAATAAAATAAAATAAAAACTAAATAAAAAACTTAAACCTTAAAAATAAACCTAAAATAAAAACCCTAAACTAAAAAAATCCTAAAAATAAAATAAACAAAATAAAATTAACATAAACCAATCTAAAATAAATAAAAAACAAAACTAAACCTAAAATAAACTAAACTAAACCCTAAACTAAATAAAAGATAAATAAATGAAAATTAACCTAAACCTAAACTAAAATAAACCTAAAGTAAAATAAAACTAAAATAAAAAAATAATATAAAATACAACTAAACTAAAAAATAAACATTAACCTAAACCAAAAAAAGAAACTAAAAGAAAAACATAAAATAAAATAAAATAAATAAAAAATAAATAAACTAAAACTAAATAAATAAAAAGAATAAAATAAACTAAAATTAATAAAGTAAAACTAAATGGTTAAGCTAAGGGTTTGGTTGATTTAAAAAAAAACCCTACCAAATCCTAAACCCTAAACCTAAACCCTACCCAAACCCTCACCTTAAATCTGAGCCACAAAAAACCCACCCACCCTACCCACTGACTAAAAAACCTACTAAACTAAATAACCTAAAATAAAATAAAAATATAAAATAAATAAAATCAAAACTAAAACCTTAACTAAAAAACCTAAAATTTAAATATAAACTAAATTAAAATAAAATAATTAAAAACATAAACTAAACTAAAAAATAAAATAAACCTAAAAATAAAAAACCTAAATAAAATAAAAAAAAATTAAATGTAAAATAAAAATAAATAAACCATAAAATAAAATTAAATAAAAAAATAAAAAATAAAATAAAACTAAACTAAACTTAAAGTTAAATAAAACATAAACTTAAAGATTAAAATCAAAAAAAAAAAATAAACAAAATAAAATAAACCTAAACCTAAACTAAAATAGACTAAACTAAAATAAATAAAAACTAAATCTAAAATAAACTAAACCTAAACCCTAAACTAATAAAATAAAATAAACATAAACCTAAACTAAAAAATAAAACTTAAAATAAACCTAAAAAAAACCTTAAACTAAACTAAGAAAATAAAAAACCTAAACCAAACCTAAATCTAAAATTAAAAATAAAGTTAAACCTAAAAATAAAATAAAAATACAAGTAAACTAAGAATAAAACTTAAAAATAAACTAAAATTAAAACCTAAAATAAATAAACCTAAAAATAAAATAAACAAAAAAATAAAATTTAAAAAAGACCTAAATTAAGAAAATAAACTAAAATAAATAAAAAAGAATAAATAAAACCTAAACTGTCGGTTTACTTAATTTTAAAAAAAATCATAAACCATAAATCCTAAATCATAAACCCTAAACCCTTAACTTTAAAAAACCCTAAACCCTAACTCTAAACCTTAAACCCTAAAAGCTTAAACCCTAAAACCATAAACCCTAAACCCCAAACCCTAAACCTAAACTTAAAGTAACTAAATAAACTAAAAAATAAACCTAAACCCTAAAACTTAATAATCTTAAACTAAACCTAAACCCTAAGAATGGGTAACCTTGGGGCATCACCAGACTCGTTTATTTTGATTGGTGAAAGGCAGAGGTGATGATTATCGTAGTGGTGGTGGGGTTTCTAGAGGTGCTACTAGGATATGGAGGTCATGGTTAGAGTAGTGGTGATTATGGAGGCAGAATGAGAAATGAAGGTTACAGCCGTGGTGGTGGCGGAAAGAGATTGAGGATATGATGGGACCTAGAGAAACTGATGAACAATCGATCTACTATTTATGGAATTCTATCTTTAAAGCAGAGACAGTTCTATTTATGGGTTTCTGATTTGCTCCATACGTGCTCATTTTTTATCAATGTCATCACTTTAGTCATAGAAAACTTAGTGTGTTTTTTTGATCAAATCGAAATGAAGAAATGATGAATCTGAATTTGTTCTCTATTTAAAAAAAACCATAAACCATAAACCCTAAACTAAAACCAAAACAAACTAAACCTAAACAAAACCTAAACCCAAACCTAAAACTTAAACCACAAACAATAAACCCAAAAACTTAACTCCACAAACTAAACTACAAAACTAAAGCCAAAAAAAACCTAAACCCTAAACTAATCCAAAACCATAAACCCTAAAAAGCTAAAAACCTAAACCTAAACTAAATTAGACCTAAAAATAAAATAAATAAATAAATCTAAACCAAAATAAAATAAAATAAAAATATAAACTAAAATCTAAAACTTAAACTAAAAGATTAAAAAAAAAATAAAACCTAAATAATAAAAACTAATAAAAAATAAAATAAATAAATAAAAATAAAAACTAAATAAACCTAAAATAAAACCTAAAATAGATGGAAAACATCTACTAAAAAAAACTTAAAAAATAAAATAAACTAAACAAACCAAACTAAAATAAACTAATAAATAAATAAACTAAACCTAAGATAAAATAAACTAACACTTAAACCAAATAAAATGTAAAAACCTAAAATAAAACATAAAATACTTAAAAAATATAATAAAAACTAAACTAATAAAAAATAAAAAATAATCTATAATAAATCAAATAAAAAAAAAATAAAATAAAATAAAAGAATAAACATAAACCTAAACTTAAAATAAATAATCTAAAATAAACCTAAAATAAATAAAATAAACTAAATAAAAATAAAAATAAACTAAACCTACTTGGGTTTGCCTGATTTAAAACCTAAAAACCTAAACTAAACTAAACCCTTTAAACCCTAAACACTAACCCAGGCCCCAACTAAACCTAAAGCTAAACCATCCCAACCACTAAACTTGACTTACCATAACCCTAAAAGGCCCCAAACCCTACCAGTTTAAACTAAACTACAAAACCCCAAACTCCATACTGACCCCTAATCTAAACCTAAACCCTAACAACCCTAAACCCTAAATCCTAAAACCCCTAAACCATAAACTTAAACAAAAAGTAACTAAATAAATTAAAAATAAATATAAAACCTAAAGCTAAAACCTAAACCCAAAATGATGGCAGAACATCACCATCAACTAAGCTTAATTTAGATCTAGCGGTTGAGAAGGAGGTTATCTTAGTGGCGATGAGGGATCTGGTGGATATGGAGGTGGTGGTCAGAGCAATGGTGGTTATGGAGGTGGGAGGAGCGATGGAGGTTACATTTGTGGTGGTGGCAAAGGGAAAGATCAAGGATATGATGGTGGATCTCACTACTCGAGAGGTCGGGGTGGTTTTGATGGGAACTGGAGAAACTTAAGAATGGTTGGTCCAATCTACTGCTTATGGAGCTATGTCCTTACAGTAGAGATAGCTTTAGTTCTCTAAGGTTTTTGATTTGATCTATGTGTGCTCATTTTTTATCTATGTCATCGCTTGTGTCTTAAAAAACTTAGTGTGTTACTTGGTTAATGAAATGAAAAAGAAGAAATGTTGAATTTGAATTTATTCTCAGTTAAAAAAAAACCAAAAAACCAAAAAACCCTAAACCTAAACTAAAACTTACCAGACCTACTAAACCAAACCCTAACCCTAAACCCAAACCATAAACAAACTAAACCTAAACCTACTAAACCCTAAACCCTCAACTAACCTTAAATCTAAACCTTAAAATCTAATCTAAAACCTAAAACTAAAATATATAAAAAAAAGCCTACACAAAATTAAAATCAAAAATAAAATAAAATAGAAACCTAAACTAAAACCTAAACCTAAACCCTAAACTTAAAAAGAAAATAAAATAAAAAATAAAAACTAAACTAAAATAAAATAAATAAAAACCTAAACTAAACTAAAAATTAAAAACCCCAAATAAAATCAAAACTAAACCTAGAATAAATATAAAATAAACCTAGATTAAAATAAAATAAAAACTAAATAAAAACCTAAACCTAAAAATACAACCAAAAAAAATAAAACTTAAACCCTAAATAAAAAAAATCTAAACCTAAAATAAAAATAAAATAAACAATATAAAATAAACCTAAACCTAAAATAAATAAAACTAAACTAAAATAAATAAAACCTAAACCTACACCTAAAATAAATTAAACCTAAATCTAAACCTAAACTAAATAAAATAAAATAAATTAAAAATAAACCAAAAAATAAACCTAAAATAAACATAAAATAAAAACAAAACCTAAACCTAAAATAAAAACCTAAACCTAAATATAAAAATAAAAACCTAAAAATAAAATAAAATAATACTCTAAACCTCTATAAAATTAAAATAAAACATAAACTAAATAAATATAAAATAAATAAATTAAATTAAATTAAATTAAAATAAATTTAAATAAAATTAAAATAAATAAACTAAAGTAAATAAAATAAACTAAATAAAACTTATTAGTCCTTAATTAAAAAAACCTAAATCTAAATCCTAAACCACTAAACTACATACTAAACCTAAACCACCTTAAACCACAACTAATCACTAAACCCTAAACTCTCTAAACTAACTAAAACCCATCCATAATCCTACACCCAAACCCCAAACCCCAAAACTCTATTCCCTAAACCCCAAAACCCAAAACCCTAAACCCAAAAACCTACACCTAAACCCTAAACCTAAACTAACCCTAAACCCTAAGAATGGGCATAACCTTCAAGGTAGGAACATTACCGTCAACTAGGCTCTATCTAAATCTAATTGTGGTGGTGAAGTTGGTAGTTATCGTAGTGGTGTTGGGGGATCTAGATGTACTGGTGGATATGGAGGTGGTGGTCGGAGCAGTGGTGATTATGGAGGTAGGAGGAGCGATGGCGATTACAACCGTGGTGGTGGTGGACGGAGAGATCAGGGATATGATGGCAGAACCTACTACTCGAGAGGTAGGGTTGGTTCTGATCGGAACTAGAGAAACTGAAGAACAGTCGATCTAATACTGGTTATGGAACTATGTCTTTACTGTAGAGATGGTTACTTATCTAGGGTTTTTTATTTGCTCATGGGTGCTCATTTTTTATCTATTTCATCATTTGTGTCTTAAAAAACTTGGGGTGCTACGTTGATGAAATCAAAAAAATAAATGTTGAATCTGAATTTGTTCTCTATTAAAATAAACTTAAACCCTAAACCTTAAACTCTAAATCCTAAACTAAAACTTAAACTGTAAACCCTCAACCTGAAACTCTAAAAACCATAAACCCTAATCCTAAACCCTAAACCCTAAACCTAAACCCTAAACACTGAACCCTAAAACCCTAAACCCCAAACCTAAACCTTAATCCCTAAAACCATAAACCCTAAAAAAACATACCCTAAACCAAACCACAGACAAAACCCTAAACCTAAACCCTAAAATAACCTTAAACCTAAACTAACCCTAACCACAAACCCTAAATCCAAAACCTAAATTTTCACAAAACTAACTAAAACCTAAACCATAAACATTGAATAAAGATGTCATTAAAGTAGATCTAAAGAATGACATAATCTAACATAGTTATGGTAGCTAAAGAAAATGTCTTCAATAGGCTTTCCCTTGACTATTAGAGATTTGAATACCTAAACCTAACCTAAATCATATTATATTACCATATATTATAGTATAATTTAGCAGCATATATTTGAGCATGTAGTGATGTGTTTTTGGATGTTATATGATGTTTTAAAATGTTTTAGTATATTATGGTATTGTGCCCTATATTCTATATTAATATAAATCATAAAATTATTGATTTAATAAATCACATGATGAAATTTGTTAAATTTTAAATGGGAATTAGGTTGTAGTACCAAAGGTGTGTTATGCCACTTGTAGTCTAAAAAGTAAGATTTTATGGTCAAAATAAATATAATATGTTGTAGCATAGTATAGCATCATATATCATAATATATTATTCTAGGCATTTTAAATTCTTTTAGTATTTTACAATCATGTAGTCAAGTCTACACTAGCATTTTTTATAAAAATGTTGATTTAGACTTTAAAATGGTGGAATTTGGCCAAATTTATAATAGGTAGAGCATGGTATCATAATATATTGTTTGAATTTAAAATAAGTAAGTGATACAACTAAAATATATAGTTTTTTATTATTTAGACTAATTTTATGATTTTTTATCTTAAGCAATCCCTTATGATGTGATATGTGATATAATATAATATAATATAATATGTTATATTGTATTATAATATAGGATGCCATAACATATTGTAGCATCATGCATTATAACATACTATTGTGTATTACTACTTATTGTTTAGCATATTTTAGTTTGTTATAGTATGATGTAGTAGAGTTTGTACTGGTATAATTAATAAAAATACTAATTTATAGGCTAAGATGATGGGATTTGGCCAAATTTAAGGTCAGATTTAGGGAATATCATTGGGGGTATGTTATGGTGTGTCATTTAATTAAAAGAATGGAATTTTGCATTCAAAACAATTGTTCATTTTTCAACAAAATTTTACAAGTTTTTTGCTTAAAGTAATCATATTAAAGTGTAATGTAAGATAATATATTATATGAAAGCATATTAAAATATAATGTACATAACAATATAACTTCACATATATATGAATGTGGTGGTGTGTTACTACATGTTATTGTATATTTTGGTATATTTTAATATTGTTATAATAGAGTGGGTCAAAACTCATAAAAATGTTAATTTTAAGGTTGAGATAGAAGAATTTGGCCAAATTCACGGCACACACCAAGAAGCAACATGAAAATTATGCTATTTTGTACCATTTTTAATAGAAAAATAATAATTTTACATCCAAAATGAACATTACTCATATTTTAAGAAAATTTTGTTATTTGTTTCTTTTAAGTGATTCTAATGGGGTGTAATGTAAGATAATATATTATATTATAGCAAATTATAATATAACATCATATATTATAATATAGTATAGTGTGTTAATTCATACTATAATATGTTTAGCATGATATTGTATAGTTAGTTTGAGCTTGCACCATCACAAATCATAAAATGTTGATTACAATGTTAAGATGATGTAATTTCAATGAATACATTGTTAGGATTTTGGTTGAAGTATTAAAGGTGTGCATAAGAGAAGAAATAAGATTTGATGAGAATTCCGTCAAGGACATGGAGGAGATCCGTTAGGGGATCACACATGCATTAGAAATGACATTTGAGGGTCTATAGGGCATAGAAAAGAAAATATCTGGCATAAAGTTTGATTTGATTATATGATTTATAGAAAGAAGATCCACCAGGATAATAATCTATAATCCACTGGGGATTAAGATCAAATTGACTTTAATTTATTTTGTTTTAATTGATGTGGAGGCATATCTGCTAGAAATATGGGCTCGAGTCCACTAGGGATCGGATATATGAACCTTTCACAAGGGAAGAAGGTTCGGGCTATCTACTGGGGATTGGGATTTGAGTTTGATTTCATAGATTTGTTTGGGGATGTATTCATTGGGAATAAGAGTTTAGTTGGATTTCTTTGATTTAGACTCTACTAGGGAGTTGGTTTAATTTGGCTCCACTAGGGAGGTTGGTTTTGAATTTGATTTATTTTCTTGACTTGTTTATATATGATTTTGGGCTCCACTAGGGAGAAAGGTGTGATTTAACTCCAATGGGGAAAATCAAATTGGGTTTAATTTAATCTGAGTAAATGTATGGACCCTGTTAGCGTGTGATGGACCCACTATGAAAGGGCTATATCGACATTGACCTACCTCAGGTTTACAAATCCAAAGGGATGGTTAACGGTTCTTGATAGAGTTAGAGGTTGCCTTTGATGTCGATTATGCTAGGAAGAAGGCA
Source organism: Cymbidium sinense (assembly GCA_021442155.1). NCBI lineage: Eukaryota > Viridiplantae > Streptophyta > Magnoliopsida > Asparagales > Orchidaceae > Cymbidium > Cymbidium sinense. The sequence goes on along the minus strand of CM038221.1, from coordinate 178,636,169 downwards.
TAGCGGTGACATCTTTCAAAGCGAGGAAGCTGGGTGAATTGGATGCACAACAAATCGAACTTGACCTAAGTCAACTACTGAATGAATGCGGCTAGAGACTTATGTTAACTTAAAAGTAGTCAAGATTAATTTCATCTTAATTTCACATGATATTATATATTTTTTTGGTTTAGTTTGATTTTGAATTGAGGAGCATATCCGTTGAGATGTGAGTTTGGGTCAAATTTGATAGATTTGGTGGACATGTCGGTATGCAATGGACCCATTGAAGGAGGGGATATATGACTTATCCTATCTTAGATTTACAAATCCAAAGGGATAGTCTACTGGCCATAGGTAGAGCTAGAAAACCTAAGGGGTTGCCTATGGTGTGCAACTGTTATGCTAGGAAGAAGGCATAGCATACTTACATCATCTAAAGCAGGGAACAATTGTGGGGTGACCTATTGGTAGCACAAAAAATTAAGCCTGACTTAGAGGAGACTACTGAGTGAATGCTGCAAAGGACTTATATCAACTCAAGAGTATTCAAGCAATTCATATAGGTTTTTTGCACCTAAAAGATAGGATGATTGCTTAGGAAAAGGTGCCGCTAGGGGTGTCCTCATAATCCATAAGTGAATATATATTTTGTTTATATGTTTGCATGGATCTTATTAGTGTGTGAGGGACCATACTAAGAAGGGACTATGTAGGCCTTAACCTATCTCATATTTACTAGACCAAGGGAGAATTTGCACATCCAAAGGATGAATTCTCCAACCACATGGTGGTTACTTGAAAGGGAAATGTCCAATCGATAGTAAGTAGTGTCTAAATTGTGAGGATGTGATCCATATATAAAGTCCGGAAAGAAAGCATAGATTATACGATGGCCAACTCAAGGAGAAAGTATAGTAGACTTACATCTGCCATGAGTGGTGTATCCTAAGGTGTGAGAACCAACCAACCTAAGGTGTATCCATCAGCATGAGTGGTGTATCCGTCAACATAGTGAGAACTAACCAACCTAAGGTTCCTGTCAATGATCAATCTGGAAAGAAAGTGTGTAGGCTTACAACTTTCCAAGCAGAATTGATCATCAAGATAGTCTGTCATCGGCAGGACATATGATATCTGACCTAGAGCGACTATTAAGTGGGGAGCCCTGAGGAAGGACTAGACCCAAACCTGAAGCTGTCAGGAGGGAAAGAGCCACTAGGGGACTTATTGTAAACCTCAAATATACTTGACCTAGTCAATGCATGAAGGACAATCCAAGAATAAAGCTTAGCAGACTCACAACCTCTTAAACAAAGCCAACATGAGGTACCTTACTGACCATGCAATAAAGCCTACCAAACTAACAAGGTGCTCATCGATGTGTAGTGGCCAAGTAAGAAAAGAAAGCATAGCAAACTTACATCCTCCAAAGCATGATGACCATTGGGGTGACACACTAACAGGGTACCATGTCAACCCGACCTAAAGCAATTACTAAAATAGTGCTGCTGGGGGCATTATCTCAACTTAGAGTAGCCCGAGACAAAAGATCTGTGTTTATTTTATATATTTGTGTGTAGTTTGTGATTGTGTTGTGTTGATGAAGGATAAGATGTTGCTCGGGTTCCTTACACCTACCCAAAACACATCATGGAAAATTCACAAATAAGAATACTTTCAACTTGGAAGAGATTGAGTTCAAAATGGAATTTCCATTGATGATATTTATTTTCAAACATGATTTATAATATTTCTTTAAGTACAGCCCATTGATTGGAAGCATTGTGTGCTCTCCCTTATGATTAATAAGCTAGTAGGATCTTCTTTGGTAGGCCTTCTCTATGGAAAAAAAGGCCTTCCCAAGTGGGTTCAAACTTAGCTCCCATCTTACGATGGGCAATAATCAGTCTCCTTAGAACTAAAATAAGCTCTCTTACTTGAAATGCTCTAGGATGGACCAACTTATTATGATCTTGAATCATTTTAGCTTTGTACAACTTGAGGTTTTGTCATTCCCGCAAGTGTCTCTTCTCCAAACCTTTTAGATCTTCTAACCGGAACTTTGCATTACACTCTATTATGATCTTGCTACCCATAGCTTCCCTTTGTGATGGGAGTTGGATCTAATGGTAAAATGGCTTTAGAGCCATACACTAAGGATAAAGAGTACAGTTGGAGTTCTATATGTGGTGCAGTAGGCCCACAAGGCTTCAACTAACTGCTCATGCCACTATCGCTTATTATTGTTGAGTGTCTTTATTAGTATTTGGATGAGAGTCTTGTTGAAGGCTTTTGCTAAGCCATTCCCTTTGGTAGTTGATGGTAGAATATCTCCAATCTATGTTGTATCTCTGGGCAAAGTTATTGATCTTAGTGCTCTTGAATGCAGTACCATTATCAAATATAATTCATCGAGGCACTCTGAACATATATAACATATTATTCCTAAAATTGGAGAACATGCTAAGCTGTGACCTTTATGAGCAAAATTGCCTTCATCCATTTAGAAAATTAGTCAGTAGCAGCTAAGATGAACCAATGACCCTTGGAAGAAAGAGGATCAATCGGACCCACTATGTCGGTATCCCAACACTCAAATGGCCATGAGACCAAAATAGGATGTAGAATGTTGGGTGGTTGGTGTAGGACCACACCATGTATTTGACATTATTGGAATTGCCTAGCCTTATCCAAGCAATCTTTGACCATTGACATCCAGTAGTATTCTAGTCTCTTGATCTTGGCTTTCATCTTCAGACCAGATTGGTTGGCTCCACATAGTCTTGAGTGTACCTTGGTCATGATCTTACAAGCATCATGCTTGTCTAAACAACATAACCATATATGATTGAAATACCACTAGTACAAGATACCATCCACAATAGCGTAGGAAAGTGCTCTCTACTTCATCTAATGGTCTTGGACTTCCCTTGAGATAGTTTGCCTTTATTTAGGTATTCCATGAATGGTTGCCTCCAATCTAGCTCCTCATCCTTCTTGGCAATGGCAACCTCCCCTTCAAGAGAGTTCTTTTTGTTGAGTTCAATATCAATAAGGGATAAGAATTATCTATTTTGGACCTTTATTGAGATGGACTCATCCTCTAGACATGTCAATTTTTTGGCATGCTTGGCTAAAGCATATGCTACGACGTTCTCTTCTCAAGGAATCTTATAAATGATAACCTCTGGGATTTGGGCAAACAACTCCATGGTGTACTGGTTGAAGTGATGGAGTTTGGGCTTTATAACCTTATAGGACCTAGCAATTTGGTTGATAACTAGCTAAGAATCCCCAAAGTTGTTGATGTTTGGGATGAGTAATGACTAACTCCAAATGTGAGCCTCATATTCAGCTTTATTGTTGGTGCAAGGATTGGATAGATGATATGATAATCACATCACATCACAGTCTGAAGTTAAAAGAACTATTCTTACCTCTACCTTTCTTGGAATAGTAGATTATGGTTCTTCTCCTCTTTGAGAGGAAGCCTGTTGACCTCACTTTGGAGTGAGCTCTCAACTTCTCCATCTTAGACATAGGACTCCTCTAGACACTAAGAGTTCCTTAGTCTTAAGACACTTCTAGTGATTAGATGAACACTTAACCTAACCCTAGAGACTTAGAGGAGTTAGCTATAGGAATATGTTATTTTTGAGGGGTATTAAGAGGACTTGCCTACCATATAGTTTGAACCTAATCCTTGCCTCCCTCCTTCAAATCAATCCAAATCAAATCTTAAATCAATTCCAACTCAATTGATATTCTCAAATCTCAAATCAATTCCAACTCAATTGATTTATTCAAATCCAAACTCAAATCCAAATTCCAAAATGAATCAATTCCAAATCAAATGATTGAAACACATGATTGAATTTAAATCCCAAAATCTGCCTAAGCCCTTTGATTTCATCTTATGGACTTAGCTTAAACCAAACCCAAATCACTCCAAACTCAAATGATTTTCTCATAACTCATTTATAGCTTCATTTATATTCCCAAATATAAATGAAGTATAAATTCAAATAACCAAAATTAAACCCAAAATTAAACCAAAATCAAACTTATACTCTTTTCAAGCCAAATCCTTAAACTTATCCAAATCATTCTTAGATCAATCCAAACCCTTGGATTTTCTCTTCAAACAATCACTCCTTCAATCACATGCTCAAATATAAACATAAACTATAATAACCAAACCAAAATCAAACTAACCCAAGTCAAACCCATGTTCATCCTTTTGGCTTGAAAATCTCAAATGAACTAAAACCCATTTAACTCCAAATCACATGCAATTGGATTTATATTTCCATCATAAGTCTATATGTGAGTTCAACCATACTTGAACCAAGCCTTGATCAAGCCAATTAGCCCATTTAAGCTCACTTGACCCAAAGTGACCTAAAGGACCTTTTTGAGCCAAATTCTAATCCAACCCAAATTGGATTGAACTAAGCCCATCTAAGCCTCACATTGTGAGTAACAATCATCCTAGGATGATCAACCACTCAAATTGGGCCAAACCAAGTCAAACCTAGCCTTTGACCAAATCAACACTTAGCCTAAATGAAACCTAAACAATTCAAAATTCACTATAAGCCAAATTGATTGAAACCATTAATCTAAACTAATCCATAATCAATCATTGAACATGATCAATCCATCAATTGAGTTGAACCAAGTCTAATTGGCCACTTGACCTATGTTGACCCAAATTGACCTAAAAAGCCAAAATGGGTCAAATCATGATCTAAGCCAAATTGATTTCAACCAGTGGGTCAAATTCATTCCAAATCAGATGTTGAACTTGACCAAAGCTTTAATTGGCCAATTAGACCCAACCTAACCCAATTGACTATGAACCTGACTTGACCTAAAAGGTTAAATCAATATGAAATAAAACCAAATCAAAATTGATTGAAACAAAAGCTTGCAATACATTTCAAATGGTCAACCAAGCCTAAACCAACCCATGATAGAACCCAATTGGGTCAAATGGGTCAAATTGGTCAACTTGACCCATTTGGCTCAAATGAACCTAAATGAACCAAAACCAAATCTAAACCAAATTGAACCAAACCAATGATACCCATATGCTCTAAATGATCATTTGAACTTGACCTAACCCATGGTTTGACCCAATTTGACCAATTGGTCAACCTAACTAATTTGACCCAATTTGACCTAAATGGATCAAGTGAGCCAAATCAAATCAAATGAACTCAAATCACTTGGCCAACCCATTTTGAATCATTTCAAATCTTCCCAAGTCAAAATCATGGCTAAATGACAACTTTGCCCTTAGGTCAAAGGGTATCCTATGACCAAATTCACTTGGAATTTCATCATGTCTCTCTGAAGGCCACTTGGCATCCTTCCATTGGTCCACATGGGCACCAAGGGAGGTGGTGAACATGACCCAATGAGCTTGGGTCGACCATACCTAAGGCAAGGCCAAACTGACCTCCCCAATGACAATTGAATACTTGGAACTCTAAATGGACAAACCTAGTACATGGGCATCCACTCTCCTTCCCTCCATTACCCAAAATGACCCATGTGGGGTGTTTTGTAGCTCAAATCATGCTTCTAATCCTTTCCATTGATCAAAAATGGCAAAATATCCCATCACCATCTAATCCAAAAAGGGGGGAGACATACCCCTCTCATTCCCACTCAAACCACATTTCCTCAAGAAGGTTGAGTTGAAGCTTCTCCAAGCCTTTGCAAGCCATTCCTAAGCTCCCCCATTTCTCACTCCTGATTTTCCTCAAAGTCAAAATATGGGAGGTGAATTAAAAATCCAACTCACTCAATTCTCCATCAAAATCAAATTAACCTTGCACACACCATCAGTGGACTTCGTCAAGCTTAATCAAGTCATTTCCCAAGTCTCCAATGCACGGGAAGCATCACTTTGATCAAAGTTGATCTCCATTAAAGGGGAGCTTGGTCGACCGAGCAATAGTCCAAAACAAGATCCAATTCCTTCAAAGGCTTTGTCTTTACTAGATGAAGCTACCTCCTCCATTGGAAGCACCAGTGATTGCCATCAATGAGGTAATTGCTCAAAGCCATAGCCATAAGAAAATTTGGTTGGTCCCTTTTGAAAGAAATTATCACCCCCATCAAATCTTGATAATTAGATGTGCATCGCCCATCCTTTCGAAGGTTTGGGATCATTTTGTGCCCAATCCAAGCTCGACTGAGCTCGAATTGAAAGGAGAGAGATAGACGGTGTTCGTCTTTCATTGCTCGTGAAGGAGAAGGATCACATGTCATCCATTCCACATGATTGGTACAAAAAATAGTGATTATATCACACTAGATCCCCTTTAATTTAAGCTTAAACTATAAGATTAATCTTGACTGTCCGATCTTAGATCGGACGACCCATAGAGAAAGCACGTCCGCCGTCGACTGACTCAGCTGATAGATGTGATAACTTAAATAACCTATCACATCGCACCAAGTGGAAAGTGCACTGCATCAGTGCACCGCATTAGCCACTACATGGCTAATGAGATTAGGGGTTAATTAGGCTTAATTAATCTTATTTTAATACTAAAACATCCAAAATTCATAACTAATTATAGAAAAAATCCAAAAATTACAAATAAATACTCATTTTAAAGATAATTCAGAGAAGATTAATATAAAATTAAAATTAATTAATTTTGAATGGTGATTTTAACTAAATTTGGGTTTTATTAGAAATGTAATTAAGGTAATTACTCCTTAATTAATCTTGGAATTAATCTCAAACTTTTTGAGGTTAATCAATGGGAAGACCTCTATCTCCCATAATTTTCTTGGAATTTATTGTTTGATTAATTAGGGGAATTATTTATTTCATCTCTAATCACTCTCTTAATTAACTAAATGATTAATTAACATGTTAAACAGTGATAAATTCATTAATCAAGCTTGTTAAATCATCATGAATAGTGGACATGGGAAATGAGATTAGGACTTCTTTTCCAATCTTTTCTCCTAAGTTCATTTCACTTGGAAAACACTTAATCAATTTCAATTAATTAATGTCTTAATCACTTAATTAGTTTAATTAATCAAACTCAAAACCAAATCATTCTATAATTTAATCATTCAATTCTTGGGTAGATTCTTAGGTGTTTAATAACTAAGAGGATTCCCAAATTATAATCAAACTACATGTGGAGGGTTATAAAAGTACTTAATTAAACCCTTTAGCTTAATTAACCAATAATTGTGAGCCAATTTCATTAGGCCCCCTTATTTCTTAGGTGCATTGCTGATTTAATTTTACATGTGGTTGCATATCATATGCTGGCTCATAGTTACTTGGCTAAATTTGTTAAAGTGGTATAGGTAAGGGGTAATTAATAGATTTAATTCATACCTTAATCTAATTAGAATATAAAATCAACCTAATTATTCTAATTTAAACCAAACCAATTCAAGCATGGGGGAAATGGTTAGGATTAACAAACCTTTTCATATCATAAATCAAATCAAATTCAAAGATAAAATCTCTTTAAAGAATTTTTGATTCATTTTAAATGATCTTATTCTATATGATTGTCCTTAGGGGTTAATTAGGGTGAATGAAGTTATATACTTACATCCCTTCATTTCTTTCCAATCATGCTAAATATTGCTTTCCACGAAATCATGCATTCATTTCTTTTAAAATTAATTAAATAAAATGTTTTCTTTTATGTCAAATTGCATGTGTTGGTTAAAATTAAGGATATGAGTGGCTATTATCATTATTAAATCCAAAATTATCTTTTCAAAACTTATAAATCAAAGATTATATATAAAGTGATGAGTTATAAATATTTGTAAGCTTTCATGATGATAGCATAAGATGTGTATTATGAAGTTCTTATCTTCTCTTAATATGGATTCACATGATTTGCAAGTGTATAGTTCATTTGAAAAAAAATAACACTTGCCTAAATCTATTCCTATGAATCTCTATGTTAAGACTTAGGAAGCACCTTCATAATACACATGTAAATCTTACAATCAAATCAAACATAAATCTCTTTCATGATTCTTCATCCATTTCATTCTTTTTGTACATTTACATGTATCTAAGAAAAATGGTATATCAGTTTGGACATCCCGAGGCTGCGACGCTTTAAGTAGACCCAAGTAGGTCTTTTACCTTATGCCCTGGTGTAAAACATAATGGTGTCGTAATCACTTATAACTTTTATACATGTAGATGTGCATTTAGATAATGGATTAAAGAGTCTATCTTTTCTACATAACAAAGATATGCATTCATGGAACATCCAAATTTTCAAACCACATTTCTTTGCATTCATCATCAAAGTGTGCAAAGATTTGTATTGCATGTATAGGTATGCTTAGGATTATTCATATGCATGGTATACATGGTGGAAAGAAATGAATGGGTGTGTGTTATGTGATAGCAATCCACCCTAACTAATCCTAAGATGCCTTTCTTATTGAATAAAGCTATTTAGGGTAAATATAAACTTAGGATTAATTAAAAAATAAATAATAAATCATTCACCAAAGGAAATTCATTAATGAATCTACCTTAGAAATGCTTTAAGGTAGAAATGAAAGAGAGTTCTCCTCTCTTTTCTTCTCTTTGCAACATTTACTAATTAAGTGTAGATTCATTCAAACCAAATCAAATCACCAAATTAAAATTAACAAGTCAACTAAATCACTTAAAATGAAACCACCATCTAAGTTGAATCTCTCACACGTAGAAAATTTCAACCCTAAAAACTAGCTAGGACATGCCACACAAGCCTTAAATGGCACACACACACACACACACACACATTAGGCTAAGTCAACATTTCCAGCTCTATGTTAGGGCAGAGCATGGTTTGATGCATGATTTTATTTTGTAATGTAATGTTCTTAGACTGGATGTTAGGGTGTATGTGTGACTAGATGGTAGGGCGATCTTAGTCTAATCATGTCCTTTACAGGGGATTATTCTTAAGGGGCCTTGTAATAAAAATATAAATTTTATTACTATGTAGGTTGCTTATACCCCTAAGCATAATCCAAACTAGGATAGGTGGGCTTTGTTACCCATGTGTGAGGTGCTAAGTCCAAATTATTCTTATAACTACTTGGGTTGTGTGGTATGTTTAGCTAACCTTTATTTTACAAGTTTAGTTAGATTTGCTTTTCCCATTTTGATGTAAATTTTTAAATTAATATTTGGAATAAGTGTTATGGGGATTAGGATGAACATTGGTCATAAGACTATGTCTTATGTACCATGTGAGGCCTTGGAGCAAGCTACATCCCAAGATAACCTAAAAGAAAGAAATGGAGCAAATCAAGATGAACGAATGAAGGATAAGGAGTGAAGAATGGAGGATGAAGAATGAAGACCCCCATAACACTTGTCAATTCATAATTGAAATTATTCATTTATAATCTGGGTTATATAAGGGTAGAGCTCAGCTACCCATTTTTCTCTTTTGGGTTGGTTGTGAGACCCAACCACATCAGCCTTGTAATCTTTTATGCTAATATTATAAATTTATTAATGTTATATTTATGATTGCACATTTAGGATGGCATGATTTTCCTAGTTTCTTAATTGCTTGATGGTTGTTGAATGGCCTAGATGCGATTAGGCTCTAAGGGAAAAATAAATTTTCTATCTAATTAATCAACTCAAAATTAAACTAAATAAAACATAACCTCACTTAAAGCCTAGGACATAAATCAAGATAATAAAATATTTAGCAACCCCTTGGTTGGATGTTTTATGTCCTATATCATGCATAAATCATATTGCTTCACTCTTGCTCATGGAGGGCTCTAAGCTTAACCTTTGAGAGCCATGGTGGAAACACACCCCCTTCTTTCTAATTTTGGCCCATAACCAATCTTCTCATACATTAGGCATATGAAATCCCATAGCTTATGTGAAATAAAAATATCCAAAAATTAAAAATAAAACTTAACAAAATTTGCATTAGATTAAGTCATGAATTCATGCCCTTCATGATCTAGTCTGTTAGGGAGTCAGTCTAAGGACTTAGTCTCCTTTCTAACTGAATAATAGCCTAGCTATCTTACAAAAAATAAAACTTGCCTGCATGTATTTAAAATCATAGGAGGATTTAGTTGACTGCCACCCCTAGGCGGTTGTAAGCCTAATAGTCGAGTGGTTTACTCTCTCTTGTGGAGGTAAACTGTATACCCATTTTAGCCTTAGATTTAGGTTGAGTTATGTCCCTTGCCAAAGCTCCCTAGATTTAGGATCTAAGTTGTTATTTTCCTTTGCGCTCTATAAGCATAAATCCTCACCTCTTAGGAATTTCTACAATCTTTTATTGTAGAATTATAAGCCCTAAATTTCTAATAAAAATTCAACTCAAACATATAATTCCCCTCAGTTTCAAAAATATAAAGCCCAACCATAGAATAGTTTGGGATGCTCACTAGGTTTTCCTAGTATCATGAGCATCCCCTACTCATCTCCCTTAACTCCCTCCTCTTGCTCAATCCCTCTTGATTTTCTAAAAATAACCAATTGATTGATAGTCCTGTCATTCAAATCTTTGGAAACAATAATCAGTTACCTTAACTGAGAGTATTCCAAAGGAATCTCGTTCTTTAGGATGTAATTAACTATGAGGGCTTGCCTCCATAGGGAACTTAACAAACTTAATTTAAAATAAACCTTACTTTACTTTTCCATGTAAAGTAGAGGAAAGATCTCTAATACATTCGAAGACCCATTATCCTTCGGAGTCCTTATTAGGTGTTTAGGTCCACTGTAGGATGGTGACTTCTATCTCTAGAGATAGTACATGATTCTTCAATGTCATACTTGATCACCCTAATAAGTACATCTGTAGATCTACGTGGTGTCCCAACCCCACCAAACATCCAAAATAAAACACCACAAATTTTTCTAGCGACTCCACTAGAGATGGTTCCTCTCTCCATCTTTGGTAAATTATCATTTTCTCCAAGTATCGATAGTGGATTTGTATTTCATATAAGTCCAAGACTATCCTTCTCTTGGCACTTAGCTCATTTCATTTTTAAGCTAAGCTAGCCAACATCCTTTTGGTTTTAAGACCTCACTCCATGTAGGTCTTAAAACCCATTAAGTCCCAATGTGACAATAAAATTTAATCAAAGAGATGACTAAAGACCTTTTCTTACCATCTCTACTATAAGGTAAAGTTCATTCCACAAATAAGAAAATAAATTCTTTATAAAAATATCACTTTTCAAAAGCACTTTCCAAAAGTTCACATAATAAAATACTTGCACAAAAAATTTTTCACAAAATATATATAACTCTACTCATCTAACAATCTTCAAGATTGTTACATGTAGATATTTTCAAAATCAAAATAAAATCATCTTTTCAAAAGCACATATTCAAAAAATCAACATCCTCATTCAATATACCCAAATTTATTGAATGAAGGTTTCATTTTCAAAATCATTTCACATAGAAACTCCATTCAATATATCTTACATATGTTGAAGATTGAGTTTCTCTCCTTTTCAAAAAACATATTTAAAATGAACATCTTCATTCAATATACCCAAATTTATTGAATGAAGGTTTCATTTCAAATAAAATCATGTCATAAAATAAAACTCCATTCAATATATCTTACATATGTTGAAGTGGAATTTCTTTCCTTTTCAAAAGCATAAAATTAAGATAATCATCTTCATTCAATATATCTAAAATTGTTGAATAGAGATTTCATTTTCAAATAAAATCACACCATTTGAAACTCCACTCAACACATTCCACATGTGTTAAGTTTAATTTCCTTCTTTTCAAAAGCAATAATCACACACAAAAATTTCATCTTTAAAAAATAAAAAATGATTGACTTCCATTTTTCAAACCCAAATTTGTTAAATGGAGATCTCATTTGCAAAGAATCATTAAAATCAAAATACATTAGAATTCCAGTTGACATACCCAAATTTGTCAAATGAGAGTTTTATTTTTCAAAAGAAAATTGAAAATAAATTGGATTCTATTTAACACCATATTTGTTAAATAGAAAACCCTTTTCAAAATGAATTTGGACTTTACTTAGCATACACAAATTTGCTAAGTAAAGATCTCATTTCAAAACCAAAATAAAATCAAACACACTTGGACTTTAGCATACACAAATTTGCTAAGTAAAGATCCCATTTTCAAAAAAAAAACAAAATCAAATACATTTGGACTTTATTTAGCATACATAAATTTGCTAAGTAAAGATCCAATTTTCAAAAATCAAAAAAAAATTCAAAACACATTTGGGCTTTATTTAGCATACACACAAATTTGTTAAGTAAAGATCCCATTTTTAAAATCAAAACAAAATTAGATTTGGGTCTTATTTAACATACAAATTTGATAAGTAAAGATTTCATTTCTAAATTCACACATGATATACATCATGGGAAAACAAGAAAAAACAAAATTGTTTTCAAACATCTCATCTAGCATACCCAAATTTGCTAAGTGAGTAATCCCAAAATCAAATCTAAAAACAAAATCAAATGACCCTCTATTTTACATACTCAAATTTATTAAATAGATGGTCCAAAAACATAAAAGTTAAATTCAAATATGAACCAATAGAAACATCAGAAGTCTCTCTCCAAATTATTTTGAACCCAATCAACATACACAAATTTGTTGAATGTGGGTTCTAAACTCAAATAAACTCAAAATCTCTCCTCCATTTTTCAAAATCTCTCCTAAATTCAATGAGCCCCACTTAACATATTCAAATTGTTGAGTGTGGGTTAAAACTTTAAATCAAATCTAAAAAATCAGTAGAATACCAAGACAAAAAATATGATTTGAGTTTCTTTCCAATAATTGCAGAGTTCCAGTTCAGTCTTAGTTAGCTTTTTCTCAGTTCAGTATAATGCAAATGGATTCTCAAAAGTATGTTTTCACCTTCCCCTTTGGGATGGATTTAGCCTTGGGCCGCCTCCCCAAAATAATTTTGCTCATCGATATACTTTGGTAAGGATTTGAGGGGCGGGATCACTTGTGAGGGGCAACCCTCTATCGACAAAGAATGTGGTGGTTAAGCTAGTCATCCATATTGAGATGCTCTAAAATTTTCCCTCTAAGAGGAAGGTGGTAGAAGTTATCACAGCAGTTCGATTAGTATAACCAGTTGTTCCTATCACTACCCTAGTGCAGGCTATTACCCACTCATTAGCTTCCTCTAAGGGGAAGCCTACCCTAGCTTTAGGGATAGTCTCTCCTACCTTTGAGGTAGGGTCTAGCTCCCGCACTACTCCACCAAGTTGAACCTAGCACAATAGGAGCCGCAAGATCAAGCGGCATCATGTGTGCATTGTCAAGGAGATGGAGACATTCTCTCACATTACATTAGAGGAGTCACCCAAGGTAGTTTCTCCTTTGCTGACTCAGAACAAGTTCCATCCTCTTTCTTGTTCTGAAGGGGAGGAAGATGTCAGGAGGATTATAGTGTCACCATCTCCAGTTCATTATGAGGCACCTATTAGAGATAGGAGGAGATCATATGCTAGCCTTAGGGCAATTTTTCACCAAGCTGGCAGGGCTTATGGACGATCAGAGTCCAATTCCCAATTTGATCTATGCTTAGTTATCCTTCGCAGTGTAGGTGAGCAGATCTGACAGGAGAGGGCTAGAGAGGCTTGAGTATCAATGCACATTACTAACAGAGAAAGGTGAAGATATGCTGCGGTAGCGACCTCTCCCTCATAGATTTCCTGATTGCACACTACGTGCGGTCACTGATAGTATTGTATTGACTGATACTACCCATCATGGGAGGAGGAGAGCCCCTATGAGAGAGTCGTGTTGTCTCCATCACACCTCTACTCCATATACCATCACCGGTGCAAGTTCAATCTTTATAGTTCATCCAAAGCCATGAGGCGGCATCGAGAAGAAAGCCCCAGGTGATCCATATGGCCAAGGGATCCCGCTTCATCTGATCTTTGGGTGAGGGAGAGCTCTCACCTTTCGACCTCTACTTCCTTATGGTGAAGATGGAGTGGTGACCTCGTAGCATCATAGTTGTGCCATCACCACCACCACCTCAGTAGATCATGGATATAGCAGCAGTAGAGGGAGAAAGAGATAGTTCTATTGTCCCCATGGTGATAGATCCCCTCATAGGCAGTACTCCATCCATAACAGTTGACAGCCATGAGCACATGTCCTCCAGTGAGTATAGCCCTCGCGTTAGCAAGATGGCGGGGAGGTCAAGTGTATCTCTATTCATGAACATGATCCCACCCATCGGGTGAGCATTTGTGCACGCATAGTTAGGCTCCTTGGATGATATCATGGCACAATATCTCATTGAAAAGAAATCTAGGGTATGATTGGTCTAACATCAAAGATAAGAAGGTTAGCTTTGACCCCAAAGAAGATGATTTGTTGGAAGACTCACTAGAGGTGCATATGGTGGATACTGGAGGTTCTCTCCTTCGAGATCACCAGAGTTCGAAAGGTGTTGCGATCGAACAGGATGATATAGCCTATTCAACTGTTCAATAACTCAAACAAAAATATGAGTAGATTGATAAAATGGGAAGGATACTTGAAGATTTGCTAGTGGTAGTTCTAGTGCTTCATAATTAAGCTCCAGTAGTACATCCTACCATTATGGAGACTAGTCAGCCTGAGTTGTTACATGTCCTGGATCAACCTGAGAGTTCACCTATAGTAGAGCAGGGCAGTACTAACTTGTATAAGAAAGTAGTGGATAGTACCTCCATACAAGAAAAGATATCAAACTCTTAGTTGAACAACAAGTGAAAGAAGCACTAGCGCAAGCCCGAGGTGGTTCATCGGTTCAAAGGTGACCCTACCAGAGGAATTTGATGTATCCAATATCCTAAGGGTTTTGTGCCTCCTTCTTTCAAAAGCTTTGATGGTAGCAGGAACCCTCGATAACATATAGTGCACTTTAGGGCCAACTGTTGCAACACTGGTGGTAGCAATGCGTTATTGTTTCATCTCTTTGTCAGCAGTTTAGTGGGCATAGCTTTTGATTGGTACGCTAAACTCCCCAATGATTCAGTAAAGTATTTTGCTGAGTTGGAGCAACTCTTTGTTAAGAGTTTTGTTGGGGCTCGAAAGGATAACTTTGGGTAATCTCGTTGTAGCACAACAACACCTCGGTGAGTCCCTCGTTAATTATATTCTTAGATGACAAAATTTAAGCATGAAATGCGAACCACAGTTGTATGAACAACATACTATTAAAAAAATTTTAATAAAGAATATTCATGACCTGGTCGCCTTCATTCTTAAAGGTTTCATCATTAAGATGTTTTAGAAGCTAATCCATAAGGTGGCTAGTCTACAAGGAGAGGCCAAATAGTTACCTTTTCAAGATCAGTCATTAAAGCCAAAGCTGTAGAAAGCTTATGAAAAGAAGCCAGGGACAGTAGCAGCATTAGATAAAGGGAAGCAAACCCAGATCGGTATGAGACTCGAGCTCGACCTTCCTTCCACCTTCTTTACCACCCTCGACCATCTTATTGACACCACCAGTAGCCTCCACCATCACCGCCTCCTCCTCGACCATACTCTCGGCGGTATACATACCCACCCTAGCTATTATCCACCTACTCTTGGTTGAATTAAATAAAACTTATTCATTTAAGAGGGAGGTAGTCAGGAAAATCTTTAAGAACCTCTTAAAGAAATTTGATTTTCAACTACCTGAGCCTAGGAAGCTGGAGGAAGTGGGCAGGAGTAATGATCCTAACTTTTACCCCTACCACCGCTTGTTAGCCCATGTTTTGGAGGATTTCTTTATATTTAAGGACTGGCTTGAGCATAGCTACAAGTTAGGCATCCTATTTATCCCTAAGAAATACCTAGTGGAACAACCATCCAATTCTATTAGGGTAATCCTTAGGGATACCTGTGATCCTCTCAAAATGAAAGAAGGTAGAGATATCTCTTTATCCAAACCTGTAAAAAGATTATTTTTAAAATCAAGAAACTTTCCTCATAGGTGCATGCGGCTCAACCTCAACATCAAGGAAGGTTCACAAGTTGCCAAGATAACTTGGGAAAGTAGGAGCTCACTAGTGGTAGCATCCCATACTTGCCAGCAAGTAGTACAACCATGAGTCGCCTCCATTCCACCATTCCAGCTACTACTTCAACCAAAATTCCTACTTCAGCTAGTTCTTCTTCTAGTATACATCTTGTATCGATGGATGAGGGCATCAAATCCTTCACACCACTTTACTAGATTTCTACTATGTACCTCCTTTTAAATCTAAGAAATCAAGGAATAAAGCTAGTTTGAATTACATTTGTGCCGCCATGTGGGTTATTTGATTCTACTCCTTTAGAAAACTCTTCAAGTCTTAATAATTATAATAACTCGATCATCCTCTTTTATTCAAAATGAACTTTCCTTTTGAATGATAATGGGTTCACCTCTTGAGATAGACTTGAAATCATCTAATTCCAAGGGTCTATAGGAGAAGCTATAGGTGTGCACGATGGCGGTAGAACCTTCCACTAAACCACCATAAGAGGTTCAAGTTAACCTCAGAGTGGCAAGGTTCTACCTCCTAAGGCAGCACCTCAAGATAAGGGAAAATAAGTCATTAGTACCAATGAGCAAGAAGCCCCTCCACAAGATGCTCCACCTATGGATATGCTTGTGGAGGATCCCAAGGTTTTGTACAATGTTCTAACTCACCTATGAAAGTTTCTAGCTAAACTAAGCATATATGATGCCCTTGTCTTATCTAAAGAGATATAGGGAATCATTAATCAAGGCCCTTCTTGATAGAAATATGTTTTGCTTAGTTAACCACTATTGGAGAATAGGCACATTATTCAAGAGAAGCCCAGAGTCACATTCACATGAAGACCTTCTTGGGATGGAGCTACCATCCCCTACATCACAATGGATATGGGCATATTCAAACTTTCTAGGGTGTTAGTTGATCCAGGTGAATCGATGAACATTATGAGCCTAAAACCCTTGATTATTTGAAGATTGACATCTCTAAACTTTGAGGAGATCAAATGATGTTGAGTGGATTCAATGAACAGGGCGAGAGGGCTTTAGGTTCCATAGTGTTACCTTTGGAAATAGGCGACTGGAAGACTAAAGCCAAGTTCTATATAATTAATTCAAATACATCATTCACTACTTTTCTTGGTAGGCCTTGGATACACCAGAACAAGATGATTCCATCCTCTCTTCATTAGTGCATCAAGTTTCAAAAGATGGAATCAATACTATGTCAAAAAAGATGAAAAGTCATTCTTAATTAGAGAATCAAAATATATGAAGATGCAACCTACTATGTTCCTCAAAATCAAAACACCTTTTCTCAGTTGGCCAAAGTTTAAATACAAAAGAAAAAAAAAAAAAAAGAAAAAGAAAAAGAAAAAAAAAGAAGAAAGAAAGTACAAGGGAGAAAAAGGACAGGGAAGAAGTAGAGCCGAAGTTACATTCCACCCATAATTCATTCTACCATGGAAATATGGGTGATGACTCGACCTCCAGGTAGAGGCAAGGTACATCTGAGATAGTTCAGGTGGAAGACGGTTTGTGGCGACCAATAGGGTTATGTTCTAGTTCATGAGGTACCTACTACTCACATGACTTGGAATCATCGGAGGATGAGTCTCATGTGATTAGCATACCGACCAACCCTCTCGTGGGTTTCATTGGAGGTGACACTCAAAGAACAAATGTATTCAAATTAGGATTATGTAAAACCATTAGGTAGCAGTTGGGAACTTTAGCTCTAACCCACTTTTTTCTCAAAAAATTGAGGGTTTAGTAGTTAAGGAAGCCCCTAGATCTTCCATAGATGTCAAGCCAAAGAGATTCCTATTTGGATCATCATCCTCTCAAGTCCGGATGTAGGACTTGAGGATAATTCATATAAAGATTTAATGGAATTACCTTTTGATTATACTCGCATTGTGTTCATAATCTTGCAAAGAAAGATTTGATTCCTTACACATGGTCCAGGCACAGGTCAGAGTATTTTGAGAAGCTGTGGGACAATAAAGGCAGGGATGCACAATCAAGATTAGGATGGGATTTGCATTGTTAGTCGATCATGATTCTTTACTTAGTTATCACCAATTATCTAGATTCGATAGAATCTTCTCAAACCATAACTCTATGAGAAGGTGTGTTTAGAAACTTGATAATCTTGATGATCTTTAAATCAAAGTTGCACTTCCATAATTTGAAGAAGAAATCAATTCAACCACTGACAAGCTTAGAGAAATCAACCTTGGGATAGAAGAAGATCCACATCCCACATACACCAATTCTCTATTGAATGATGAAAAAACCAATGACTTAGTTAGGCTAATGATTGAGTTTAAGGACTTTTTTGCATAGAGCTATGAAGAGATGCGGTTATCTCACATGTAGTCCACAAACTAGCAATAGACCCTAACTAGAAGCATGCAATTAGAAATCAAATAACAAGTCATTTCTAAAGTCAAGAAACTCATTGATGCTGGTTTTATCAGGTAAGAAAAATACCCTACCTGGTTAGCCAGAGTCATCCTAGTTAAGAAGAAGAATTGCCAAATTCACATATGCGTCAATTTTAGTGACTTAAATAAGGCATGTCTTAAGGATGAATTTCTACTTCCTATACTAGAATTAATGGTGGACATTGCCTCATCTCATGTAGTATTCTCCTTTATGGATGGGTCATCTGGCTACAAGCAAATCAAGATGTCCCTCGAGGATGATGGAAACACTGCTTTTCAAACCCCGATCAAAATTTATTATTATAAGGAAATGTCTTTCGGCCTTAAAATGTCTACATATATACTAGCGGGCCATGACTCGGATCTTCAATGAACTCATTCATCATCAAGTTGAATGATATGTTGATGATCTAGTAGTCAAAAGAAAAGAAGAGGAAGGCGATCTCTTTGACTTGAGAGTAGTTTTTGAATAGTTAAGATAATTCAACCTCAAAATGAACCCCAAGTGTGCATTGAGTAGCTTTAGGAAGTTCCTTGAGTTTATTTTCCGACCGGGGAATAGAGATAGACCAAAAAAATCAAAACTATCTTAGAAATTCCACCCCAAAAAAATTAGATCTTTCAGGGTTGGTGTATTTAAGATGCTTTATCTCCAATCTATCGAGGAGATGCAAGCCATTGTTTTAAGGATGCTAACTTCAAGTGGGATGATGAGTGCCATCATGCTTTTGAAGACATCAAACAATATTTGGTAAAGCCACCAATTCTAGCAGCCCCTATCTCGGGCAAGCCACCTATGCTCCACACTGCTACATTGGATGACTACCTTGGTGTTTTGTTGGCCCAAACCAATGACGAATGGAAGGAGAACATTTTCTACTACCTCAGTCATCATCTGATCCCTGTTGAAGCAAACTACCCACCTGAGAAACATTGCCTAGCTTTAATCTTTTCATCCCAAAAGCTATGGCATTATGCTCTCTCATAAGGTAAACTTGATTTCAAGAATCAATCCTACATATCTCATGACATGGCTAACATTATTGGATGTTGGCGCATTGGTCCATGATTTTTTCATTATTCAATATTACATTTGTACCCTTTTGGTGAAAGGAGCACTAGCAAATTTCTTAACAGCACACCCACTTCCTGTTGATTCCTCAATTAGTGATGACCTCCCCGATGAACAAATCATGAACTTAGGGGACACTAGCATTCACTATTTGGAGATGTATTTTGATGGTGCAACTTCTTTCAAAAGGAGAAGAACCATGATCTACTCTTCTAAGAAAGGCAAGGGTAGGAATTATCTTGTTAACTCCAAACTATGATGTCATGAGATTCTCATACTATCTCTCTCCATGCACCAACAATGAAGCCGAGTATGATGCTTTGATTGTCGGTCTATAGTTAGCTATTACAGTGTATGTCAAAAGCATCAACATCTATAAGGATTCTCTTGGTCATCAACCAAATTCTTTGGGTCTTATAAGGTTCTAAAACTTGAGCTTCATCTACCATGAGTACACCATGAAGCTATTGGCCCAAATCACGGTCACCATTTACAAGGTTCCTCGAGGAGAGAATGTAGTAGTAGATGCTTTGGCAAAACTCAACAAGGTATGTCTAAGATGAGTCCATTCCAATAAGAGTCCAAAATAGACAAGTCCTATCTCTTATTGATGTTGAACTCAGAGCTATTATCTTGAAGGGAGGTTGCCTTGCCAAAAGGAGGAGGAGCGATTGGTGGAAACCATTCATAGATTACTTGAATATAGGCAAACTACCTCAAGAGAAATCACAAGACCATCAGATGAAGTAGAGAGCTCTTTCTTATGCTCTTGTAGATGTCACCTTGTATTGACATTCTTTTGTTCAAATGTGGTTATGTAGTTTGGAAAAACACGAAGCCCATAAGATCATGGGATGTACACTCGGTTTATGCATAATTCATGTCAAGATGAAAGCAAGATCAAGAGACTAGGATACTACTGGCCTTCAATGATCTCAAATTGCATGGACGTAGCTAGAAGATGCCACCAATGTCAGGTACACTATGTGGTCTTACATCAACCACCCAACATTCTACATCCTACATTGGCCTCATGCCATTTGAGTGTTGGGATGCGACATAGTGGGTATTGATCCCCTTTCTTTTAAGGGTCATCGTTCATCCTAGCACGATTACTTTTCCAAGTGGGTTGAGGCAATCCCACTTAGGAGGTCATAACTTATCATGTGCTCTAGTTTTAGGAACCATATCATATATATAGGTTTGGGGTGCCTGATGAATTATATCCGATATGTACGCATTCAAGGGCACCAAAATCAACAGCTTCTCGAAGAGACATAGCATAGATTGGAGATACTCCACTATCTATGATCTTAGGATGAATGGCCTACTGAAAGAATTCAATAAAAATCTCCTGAAGATACTAAAGAAGACCTTCGACGATAACAAAAGACAGTGACATGAACAAATAGTTGAAGCCTTGTGGGCATACCACACCATAAATAAAACTCTAACCCAAGCTACCTCATTCTCCTTGGTGTATGGGTCCAAAGCCGTTCACCATTAGAAGTTGCTCCCATCTAAGGATAGAAATGGGTAGTAAAATCACTATAGAGCAAAATGCCAAGTTACGGTTAGAAGAACTCAAAGGTTTGGAGGAGAGATGCATGTGGGCATGCCAAAACCTCGAGTTGAATGAAGCCAAGATGATTCAAGCTCACAATAAGCTAGTCCATCCTAAAGCTTTTCATGTAGGAGAGCTTATTTTAGTTCTAAGAAGACTAATTGTTGCCTGTCGAATGATGGGAGGCAAGTTTGAATTGATTTGGGAATACCCTTTTGTCATAGAGATACCAAGGAGGATCTTATCAACTTATTAGTTGTAAAGGGAACACGATGCTTCCAATCAATGGGCTCTATTTGAAATATTACTATAAAATCATGTTTGAAAATAATTATCTTTAAAAGAATTCTATTCTAATTCATCAAAATGTTCTTTTCATTCGAAGCATTGTTTTCTTGTTTGTGAATCCATCACAGCTAGTAGAATAGGTGTGTGAAGAACCCAAGCGACATCCTTTCTTGGTAAGATCATAACTCATTCATGGCACCATTTCATCAACTCTTAAGCATGTTTTAGGATAGATTTAAGAGAACCCAGTGGCATCTATCCTCCCCATAACACAAACATATAAACACATATTTTTTTTTTTTGTCTGCTATTTTGATGTTGGAGCAAGCCCTCTATGGAACTCACTCACTAGCTGCTCTAGGTCAGGCTAACATGTTTCCTTGCTAGTCTGTCACCCCAGTGGTCACTTGTCTGGTAGATGTGAGTCTCCACGCTTTCTTTCTGACTTGACCATTGCAAATTGATGAGTGCCTTTTTAGTTTTGTAGACCTCACTGCATAGCCAGTAAGCTACCTCATGTTGACTTTGTTTAAGAAGATGTAAGCCTACACACTTTCTTCTTGAACTAGCCATCATGCATTGACTAGGTTGAGTATATTTGAGGTTTAGGATAAGTCTCCAATGGCTCCTTTTCTCTTGACTACTTTGAGTTGATATTAAGTCCCCTTGGCATTCACTCAGTTCCCTAGGTTGGATAGCTTTCGATGAAAGAGACTATCCCAATCAATTTTTGTTGTAGGAAGATGTGAGTCCCCAATGCTTTCTTCTTATGCTGATTGTTACAAACCAATGAGCACCTTAGATTGGTTGATGTTTGCTATGTTGATTGTGACTCACTCGATGGATACACAAAACTTGGCAAATATGAGTCCCCATGCTTTCTCCTTGAGTTGACCACCAAATACTTATAGACATCATCTTCTTTAGGGTTTGGATAAAGCCCTTGGTATCCCTACAGGCACTCTACTTGGATTACATCCTTTGAAACCCTATTTAGATAGTACCTGCTACTCTTGGATTGGGGTTTCCTAGTAGCCACCCCTATGGTTGAAGAATTTGTTCAGGATGCATTCTCCTTGGACTATTAAATTTGAGATTGGTCTAGGTTGATATAAGCTCATTCTCAGTATAAACCTTCACAAACCAATAGGGTCTATGATAAATAAACCAATCAAATAAATTTATTCGCTTGTGGATTAAGAATTCAAGCCCCAGTGGCCCCTTTTCCCAAGCAGGCATCCTATATTTAGGGAAGTGTCAACAAAACTCTATAAGGAATTGACTACTCTTTCGTTGAGATAAGTTCCGGTCGCTCTCTAGTGGTTGCCTTAGGTCGGTTTAATTTATTTTTTTAGGTTACCCGTGGTCATTTCTTATGGAAGATGTAAGTCTACTATGTATTCTTTCTAGCCATAAAATAGCAACATAGGTTGTGTTGATATGTTACCTTCTAATGTCAGTGGTCTTTCTTTGAAGATGTGAGTCCGAGCTTTCTTCCCTGAATTAATTTTACGGAAGGCACCCCTTTGGTGGTTAGTTCTACCCCATGACGGTAGGTATTCCTTTGGAATGAATCTAAGATAGGTCTAATTATGCCCCTTCTTGGTGGATTTATCAAACCGAAGGGATCCATCAAAGTAAAGTTAATGAAATTAAAATAAAATGCAATTCAATTAAAATGAAATTAATTTTGACTATTTTTGAGCTGATTTAAGTCCCCTAGCAGCATTCACTCAGTAGTCAACCTAAGGTTGGATCCGATTCATTGCATTGTCAACAGATCAACCCAATGACTAATCCCTACTTTGGAAGATGTATATGTACACTTTCTTAATATAGTTGTTGCGTCAAAGGAAACCCCCTTTGGTTGGATAGTCTACTATATGGTTAGTAGACTACCTCTTTGGATTGGTAAATTTGAAGTAGGCCAAGGGACATGGCCCCACTGAGTCCGGTCCATAAATGGCGAGTTCCATTTCAAAATTCAAATTTAAAATCTAAATAAATCCAACCAACCTCACTAGTGGAGTCAAATTAAACAATCAAATCAACCAACTTCTCTTCAGTAAGATGCAAATCTTTCCAATTTTCCCAGTGGATTCCAAATTCTAATTCCCTGATGGATTTCACAACCTCTTATCCCCAGTGGATAACTTGAACCTTTTCCCCTAGTGGAAGGCTCACATACTCAATCCCTAGTGGATTCCTTCTTCACTCTCTTATGTCTTTAACATAAGTAGAGTCACATTGCACTAAACATTCTATTTCTTTTCCACCTCAGGTTTAGGAATAGATCATCTTTGTTAGTGCTTGCAATCATTAGATTAGTGATTAGGTGAACACTTAACCTAACCCCAAAGACTTAGAGGAGTTAGCTATAGGAATAGGTTATTCTTTAGGGGTATTAAGAGGACTTGCTTACCCTATAGCTTGAACTTAATCGTTGCCTCCCTCCTTCAAATCCAAATCAAATCATAAATCAATTCCAACTCAATTGATATTCTCAAATCACAAATCAATAACTCAATTGATTTATTCAAATCAAACTCAAATCCAAATTCCAAAATCCAAATCATGAATCAATTCCAAATCAAATGATTGAAACCATGATTGAATTCAAATCCCAAAATCTTTTTCAAGCCCTTTGATTTCATCTTATGGACTTAGCCCAAAAAACCAAATCACTCCAAACTCAAATGATTTTCTTATAACTCATTTATATCTTCATTTATATTCACAAATATAAATGAAGTATAAATTCAAATAACCAAAAAACTAAACCAAATATTAAACCAAAATCCAACTTATACTCTTTTTTAAGCCAAATTCTTAAACTTAGCCAAATCATTCTTAAAAATCCAAACCCTTGGATTTTCTCTTCAAATAATCACTCCATCAATAACATGCCCAAATATAAACATAAACTACAATAACCAAATCCAAAATCAAACTAACCCAAGTCAAACCCATGTTCATCCTTTTGACTTGAAAATGTCAAATGAACCAAAACCCATTTGACTGCAAATAACTTGCAATTGGATTTATATTTCCATCATAACTCCATATGTGAGTTCAACCAAACTTGCCAAGCCTTGATCAAGCCAATTAACCCATTTAAGCTCACTTGGCCCAATGACCTAAAGGACCTTTTGAGTCAAATTCTAATCTAACCCAAATTGGATTGAACTAAGCACATCTAAGCCTCACATTGTGAACAATCATCTAGGATGATCACTCAAATTGGGTCAAACCAAGCCAAACTGTACCAAGTCAACACTTAGCCCAAATGAAATCTAAACAACCAAAATTCACTATAAGCCAAATTGATTGAAACCATTGATCTAAACCAATAAATCAATCACGAACATGATCAAGCCATCAATTGATCAAACCAAGCCTAATTGGCCACTTGACCTAAGTTGACCCAAATTGACCTAAAAGCCAAAATGGGTCAAATCTTGATCTAAGCCAAATTGATTTGCAACTAATGGGTCAAATTCATTCCAAATCACTTGTTGAACTTGACCAAAGCTTCAATTGGCCAATTAGACCCAACTAGCCAATTGACCATGAACTTGACACTAAAAGGTCAAACCAACTTGAAATCAAACCAAATTAAAATTAATTGAAACCAAAGCTTGCAATATATTTAAAATGGTCAACCAAGCCTATACCAACCAATGACCCTAAATTAGGTCAAATGGTCAATTGGTCAACTTCACCCATTTGACCCAAATGAACCTAAATGAACTAAAACCAAATTGAACCTAACCAATGGTACCCATATGCTCTAAATGATCATTTAAACTTGATCTAACCCATGATTTGACCCAATTTGACCAATTGGTCAACCTAACCAAATTTGACCCAATTTGACCTAAATGAATCAAGTTGAGCCAAATCAAATCAAATGAAGTCCAAATCACTTGAAATTTGGCCCAAACCATTTTTAATCATTTCAAATCTATCCAAATCAAAATCATGGCCAAATGACCACTTTGCCCTTAGGTCAAGGGTATCCTATGACCAAATTCACTTAGAATTTAGTCACATCTCTCTCAAGGCCACTTGGCATCCTTCCATTAGTCCACATGAGCACCAAGGGAGATGGTGAACATGACCCAATGAGCTTGAGTCAGCCATGACCCAAAGGCCAAACCGACCTCCCAATGGTAATTGTACACTTGGAACTCCAAATGCACTCACCCCATGAGCATTGACTCCTCTTCCCTCACTACCTAAAATGACCCATGTGGGGTGTTTTGTTGCTCAAATTGTGCTTCCAATCCTTGCCATTGATAAAAAATGGCAAAATAGCCCATTACCATCTGATCCAACGAGGGGGGGATATAGCCCCTCTCATTCCTACTCAAACCACAACCATTCATTTCCACAGAGCTAAGGAGGTTGAGTCTCTAAGCCTTTGCAAGCCATTCCTGAGCTACCCCATTTC
Organism: Cymbidium sinense; assembly: GCA_021442155.1. Classification (NCBI taxonomy): domain Eukaryota; kingdom Viridiplantae; phylum Streptophyta; class Magnoliopsida; order Asparagales; family Orchidaceae; genus Cymbidium; species Cymbidium sinense. The sequence continues at coordinate 178,610,320 of CM038221.1, read as the reverse complement.
CACTCTCGTTTTCTCAAAGCCAAAAAGGAGATGAATTAAAATCCAACTCACTCAATTCTCCATCAAAATCAAATTAACCTTGCACACACCATTAGTGGACTTTGTTAAGCTCAATCAAGTCATTTCCCAAGTCTCCAAGCCACGAAGCATCACTTCGATCAAAGCCAATCACCATTGAAGGGAGCTTGGTCAGAATCTACTCCGAGATCTAATTCCTTTAATAGGGCTTCATCTCTAGGCAGAAGCTCTTCTATTGGAAGTGGTGATAGCCTTCAATGAGTTAATTGCTGAAAACCATAGCCATAGAAAAATTTGGTTAGTCCTTTTGAAG